>JBCFYV010000001.1:4246884-4393654 GCA_039000515.1 Timema cristinae
TTTTAGCTCTAAATAATGTGTGAAATATTATTATTATCATCACCGCATTTTACCACTCATTACCCGCCTCGGTGGCGTAGTTGGCTAACGCGCTTGTCGTGTTGAGCTCGACTGTTGAGGACAGGGAGATCGAGGTTCGAATCTCGGTCGGGTGAACTGGGAGTGGTTTTTCCTAAATGGTTTTCCACTCTCCCTCCACACATGCGGGTTCACTTCCTCTAATTCAACCTTCCCCATTCCTATTCCATTAGCGTAATTAGTACTTAAAGCATATAACCCGAACGAGTAGTAAGACGCAGTGCTAAATATTATTATTATTATTACTACTCATTCGGGTTATACCACAGCTAATGTGTAATGGTAGGGTGATTGTGAGATGAAATGGAGGACCTACAGTTTAACGTGGATCCGAACCACGGTGGAGACCTGGAATTTCTCACATCCCATAAATTTGTGGTAGAGCTACATGATACAAAATTTAACCTACAAAGTCATTTCCTTTAGCTAAACAATGGCTACCAGTCTTAAAGGCAAAAGACCAAAACGCCCTGATCGTCGCCGTCGAAATGTGTTGGAGGAGTCTGACCAGCAAGTTCTCCATACCTTACAAGACATGTTCATCGACGTGTTTGACCTTGACATCATTCAAAATGTCACGCAGAACTGCCGCTTTAACTGTAAGTGTTTTCTATTGTTGGCTCCTTAATAGCTCTGCAATGGTTTAAAACAAAACAGTTCTAAAGTTTTTTTTTGTGGTTTTTATGATTGCAGTGCATGAATCCATAGAAGCTTTAATGAGCTTGTCCGAAGATATCAAAGGTCAAAAGTCACCTCCAGCTGTAAAAACAAACACTTGTCATAGTTTAAAGACATTTGCATCAAAAAACAAAACCAAATTTAACCAAAATGTTTCAGAATTGCCTCTTAAGTCAAGCAAAGGCAAACATAAAGTTAGCAAAGTTCCAGGAAGTAATTTTTCTCGTCAACCCGCCCTCAACCATGGAGGAAAGCAGAAATGACAGGCCTAGGTGCGATAAAAGTGGCTTATCGTGGCATGAATCAAGGTGAAGATGATTCTGATGCAGAATTAGTGATTGAAGAAGAAAGTGAGTTTGAAATAGTTGGTGGTAACATTGCAACTCAGAGAAACGGCTGGCTCAACAGTGTGTCCTCGCTGCCTCAAACCCTGCCCGTGAGTCAGGACCAGCATTTGATGAACAGTGCCATGACATATATGGGCCCACCATTACTAGAACACAACAAACATACAGATAATCAAAATAAATTATCTAAGAGAAGTTGAATGCTAGTTCTATATCACCACATAATTCTCAAAAGTTTAATAGTAAGGGTAAGCCTGATGCCCCCTGGCAAAAAATACAAAAGAATATCATGAATAGAACAAAAATCATGGTTCTAATGAGGGGTCTACCTGGTAGTGGTAAGTCACACCTGGCCAAACTATTAATCAAGAGAACTATTGGCGGGGACTATCGGAACTTTGTTTTTTCCACAGATGATTATTTCTACAATTCAAGCGGAAAATACATATTCGACCCTTCCAAACTGCCTGATGCTCATGACTGGAATCACAGAAGGGTTGAGTCTAAACTCAGGGGGGGCATCACTCCAGTTGTGGTGGACAACACAAACCTTCAAGCTTGGGAGATGCACCCTTATGCTAAGTTGGCTATCAAGTACGGCTATATTCTCGAAGTTCTGGAGCCGTATACACCTTGGAGACTCAGGGAAAAGAGCTTGCAGAACGAAACATTCATGGTGTCCCTCGGCAAAAGATCCGTGCTATGCTCGAGCGCTATGAAGAATATTACACTGGAAATAAGTTACTGTCAATATTTAATCTGAAATATGCACCTTCCATGAAACATGTACAACCTGTGAAGAAACCTTCTGTTTCATTGGAGAGGAAGGCAAGACAGAGAAAAAGAACGCGAAACAAAATGGAAAATACTAATGAGACTATCCTTTCCAAACATGTCAAAGATGTACATTCACAACAAAATATGAATTTAAATGCTAATATTCAATTTGTTGATAATTCAGAAGATAGTAAGAAGGTAAATGAATTGGACCAGGAAGATGAAATTGTTGTTCACTTAGCTAAATGTATTTTGGAAGATGGTAAGACGTTAGATCCGGCACTTTGTAATACCAAACTTAGTAATGGCATGTTGCTTGGGGAACTATTGTCAAAGGGATTTCAATTGAACTTAAACCTAAAACAAGATAAACAAACTCCTGATGTGGAAAAGAATTTGATAGATGTACCAGCATTAGCAACTGATGAGACAACTTCAGAGGAATATTCGAGTGAAGAAGATCTGTCGTGTGAAGAAAGCAGTGGCGAAATGTCAGAGGAAGATTCTAATGATGGTCTTGAAATGTGTGAATATGACACAGAGCACACTGATATCGAAAAATCAAGTGGCAGTACACCGGATAAGTTGCAAGAAGATTACTGTACTGATTGCAAACATATTAAAGAAGAGGATGAACCAAATGTATGTAGGGAATATGTTGTTGTGTTAAAAGACTCTACTTTTCTCTACCAACGATATCATGAAGAACACCAAACACACAAAGAATCTTCAAACTATGCTAACTATCAAGAACCACCAACTAGAGATGAACAGAACATCAAGGAGAAAGAAAGTGACACTGCTGCGCAAAGAACTGATCTACCTCTGAATAACCAGAAGTGTCCCTTGACTCCATTAGTTCATATACTAAAACGGAGGAGCAAGGTACCGAACAATCACACCTTCTGGAAGATCCTCAAGAGACCACATCAAAAACAAACCATTCTACATATTACAATTTACAAAATAGAATTCTAATTGCTGAGGGTGAAAAAACTGTTGATTTTGGAAGATCTTTTTCTAATGCTAGTCCAGAAAAAATGGTTACAAATGTAGATTTGGGACCAAATGGTAAACCAAAAAATGAAGACCAGTTTAAGGAAAGTAATAGTTTGGAGGATGCATATGAAAAAAATAGTTTACAACTCGTTAACGCTTGTGATAATACAGTGAATTGTAAACCAGAGACAAAACAATTTGTTACAACAGAAGAAATGGAACAATGGTTACACCTGATTGAACAAGATTTAATTAAGCTCTCCACAAGCTCTGGTGTGAGTTCTCTTGAAGATGCCTCTGAGATAGATAATATGGAAATAAAGCTATCTGATATCAACAAGGAAGATAAGATAAGTGAAAATATAAAAAGTGGTTTGATAAAGATTGGATATAAACAACATGAAGAAACCAATTTAAATTCTTCAACTGATCTTGATGATACAATTAAAGTGTGTACTAAAACAGATAACCATTTTGATATGGCTTATAATGCTAATCTATTGGTTGATGAATCCACTGAAGAAAAATCCCACGAGAATTTGTATACATCGGTATCATCTTCTAACGACAGCACAAAATCTATGAACTGTTCTCTTGAAATTTTTACAAAGGACAAAGATCAATATGCTAGTACTAGTGTTAAAACATCTACTGGAGAGAACATAGTTTCAAAAGAGTCTCAAAACACTGTTAGTAAGGAAAACGCTGAAGAAAAAAGTCAAGAAAATTTACTTCTTGAAAGCTGGGAGCATGGTTCCCTTTGGGAGAGCATTGAACAAGCAGATCATAAGTCCATAGGTAAAACAAAAATGTTGTTTACACCTAAACCAGAACGCCAACTTAAAAGAGAACGTATTGTAGTATCAAACAATATTGAGACTGGTTTGTCAGAAAAAGAGGCGACAAAAGAGCCACTTGAAGTTGTTGAATGGAATCCAGTCTCTGAATCCAGTGTGTTGTGGGATGCTCCAAAGGATACCAATGTACAGAAACAACCAAATTCTCATGAGAATGTTCCAAAGCCACAGAGAGAGATATTTATTATTTGTGATGAGGAAGAAGTTGTTGATTCATCAAAATTAAACACACCGACATTTCAAGTGTGTGACCAATCAAACTCACCCAATGAAGAAGGCACTATCAAACAATCAGATAATCAACTAGCTTCTTTTTTTGGAAATAATGTTCCTATATTCAATACTTTAACAACAGGTTCATGGGCTGAGAGTGATATGATTTTAAATGGGGCAATATCAAGCACTCCTACAAAGAATAACAATACGGTGACTGAAAGAAAGTCTTTTAGAGATACATCATCAAACACACACCACACAGATTTTTCAGCCTTGAATCAAATTAACTGTGGACTTTTAAATGATTTGTCATCTCTTGATTTCACTATACTAAATGCCAATAGTCGAAGCATAATATCGCACCCAAACGCATTGCCACAATGGGATGCCACACTTCCTCTGTTATTGATGCTAGATAAAAGTTCCATGACTGAAGATGACCCTGATGAAATATTTACATCTATAACAAGTGATGAACATACTGCGAGACAAAACTTTTTTCATCTTGAGAAAGTGTTCTCCCATATTCCTCATGAAAACTTGAAAGAACTTTTTGTCAAATGTAATGGAGATGTCAACTGGACTGCTGAACTACTTTTGGAGTCGGGAATTGAGCCACAAGATATAAAAGAAGAAAATGTTACTGAAAAGGAAATATGTGATGTTCAAAAAAATGAAACTTTTGAAAAATTCTTCAGTGGTTTGAATCCATCCAGTGACATTGTGTGCAAAAGTAGCCAAAAGAAGTATGTGGAAGTCTTTAAGACAAACGGAAAGAACAGTCGTAAGGAGCCTCCTCTAGAACATTTTGTGCAACTGAAGAAACAATGGGAGGGAAACTTTGTTATAGATGATTCCCATTACTCTCCGCACACACTTCGCATCAAGAAAATACGACACGGCGAACTTGTGGACATGGGAGATGTCACCAATGCCAGCCCACAGGATGAAGAGAATGCATCAGCACAGCCAAGCACCTCAAACAATGGCTTTGCAGAGTCAAACAATACACAATTCACTCACACGTCCTCTCTCAATACCGAGAACAACGCCTTCGGACATGCCTTGGAAGGGGTTGAGGGTAAATCAACACTTTCAACGAGTGTGTGCAGTAACGGTGAATTTGAAGAGGGGACGATGGGTCTGGATGGAACAAGTTTCTCAATGTGCTCGGATGATTTGGGCAATTTGAATGCTACAGTAAGGAGGCCTACAGAGGAAGAGCTGGAAGAGATTGACGCTGAAGGGAGCTGTGAAGAAGATGATGAGATACTACCATTGACACTTGACAGAACCTTTGTCAACAAGTTGCATCAGCTGTTCGGAAACCCGGCACTTCCTTTCCCGCCAGGTATTCACTTCTTGTCTCAAACTTAACATCGAATGACTAAGGAAAGAATTAAATGGTATTGTTTATCATCGTTATGGTGGTTCATTTATGTCCTAACAAATGTGTGCTACTGTCAAAGTATACGATATTGTTTTCTAAAATTATCAATTTAATCAATGATTTTTTAAAGAAATTGGGTCAATATTCTAGTCATTGAAGTTTTTTTTTGTGAATTTAAGGTATATAAAATATGTTCTTTCTTTCAATTGCTGTTGAAGAGAACCATTCCCAAGAGTTAATACACTTTTCTCAAAACTGTTTAAGGCCTATTTAATTCTTTCATTAATCAACCATTCAATTTTTCTAAGAAAAATAATTGGTTATTACTATTATTGCCAATAAATAACTAATACTTTTCTGTGTTTTCATATATTTCAAAGCCATTATGCGGTTGGTAATTTTACTATACATTATTTAGCTATTTTGCGAGAAATATATCACATCTTTCATCTTATAATATAAATTAATAATTTATTTAATTTAATCTTATTTTACCCCTTATATATTGAAAGTAAGTAATTGAACACCTGAAAATGTCAACGTTTTATACTGCAATACCATAATGTATACCCTTGTCTGCTTCCACAGAGCTATTGTATGTAATACTATTGCCATTTGACTCTAATATTTATATATGTGTTTTTATCTACATGTTTAT
This sequence comes from Timema cristinae, assembly GCA_039000515.1. Classification (NCBI taxonomy): domain Eukaryota; kingdom Metazoa; phylum Arthropoda; class Insecta; order Phasmatodea; family Timematidae; genus Timema; species Timema cristinae. The sequence continues at coordinate 4,252,885 of JBCFYV010000001.1, forward strand.
TACGTGCTCCAAATATTTGACTGAACAAATCAAGTAGTTAAAGTGAAACATGTTGTACTAATGAAGTGTTGTGTCTCTTATAGAGCTAGCTCCAACTGTCAACATCCGTTATCACTGGCAAGACAACTTCACTGCTATCTCATGGAGACGCAGCAGAACCACTATGAACAGGTCATGAAAGAAGGTCAGTGAACTCTCCAGATATCAAACATTTTAATAAGCTATCTACTCTCCTAACTTACACATTGTCACTACCACTAATCTAGTATTTAGAGCATTTTATTATTAAAACAAAACTACCGTTCTCTCTGTCAATCCTCGGTCCCGGCACAGATTTATCTGATTACCAAACCCTTCCTTCACCTCTGACAAGACATCTTGTGGGATGTGTCTGGGTATGCTCTAGCGGCGCGTCGACCCGTCGGTTTAGATCACCTCAACTTAAAACTGTAATGGTGGATCCTGCATGTTCATCTCACAAGGGCACACCATACCTATATACATACATAAGTGTGTATAATTCGAACGGGTAGTAAGATGCGATGCTAATAGTAATAATAATTTAAGGTAATTAAAATGACACTATTATAAAAAAAGTAATAAAATAACTAATTGCACTATGGCTTGGAAATGTACACTGGACAATAATGTAAGGTAAGTGATAGTGAAGGAACTCGACCTTAAATAATAGGTTATCCTTAATAGAAAAAAAAACACTTCTTTCTTCATTTCTTCAAACACTTTTACACCTACCACTTCTTCAAACACGTTTACACTTACCACTTCTTCAAAACTACTACAATAGCACATTGTTTTGAATTTTCAGAAATATTTATGTCTCTTATGAAAAATAATATGTATGAAAAAATATGCTTCAGTAACTTAATTTAGTCTATAAGAAAACAAAAGAATCATAAACAGTTAGAAATTTGAAGTGTTTCATTTTTTGTTTATTATTCCTTAGTGTATTCGTGCATGATCAAGTCCTCTGTTTCATTTCCATTCCTCTATGCGCAGTTGCACATGTTCTTTGTACGGGTCGTGTTAGACATTATTTCATTGATAAATTTACGTCAATTCAATTTTTAATGCTTATAAAAGTTGATGCTCATACTTTAAAATTAAAAATATGTCTGAAATAATATTTCTAGCAAACAATATGAAATAGTATGTTTTTAAAATATAAATGTGGTAAGTTTGGTAAAGTATGTATTGCAATAAATAAGATCAACATTGATTTTGGACAGGTTAACCAACATAATTCTATAACTAAATAGTAACTAAACTAGTGCTAGTTTTGTATGCATATATTATTGATATTAAATTTTTAATGTAACATAAATTATTATTTTAGAAAGAGACCAGGCAAATATAGTAAAAAGAATCATTCATTTATTTAGTAATCTTCTTAGCTATTTTTATTCTCATTGCTTTTTCATGGCAACACAAGTAAAGAACTTCAATCAAGTATAATTCAAAATGGACGACAATATTGAATACATTTACCGGTAAAAAGTGGTTTTAAAGCTCTATTAGGTTATTAATGTGAAAATTGATATTAATTAACAATTTGTCTAAGTAACTGAATGATTTATAAGCAGAAATGCTGATACTATCTCAATTAAACAAAATATGCTTACTATTGCATTTTAAAAATTGATAATTAAGTACATCAAGTAGAAGCTCGAAAATGACAAGCCTACAAAACTTTCGATCTCGAGCTTAAAGGACGAGCTCAACTCGAAGCTCGGAATACGAGTACTCGCAGAGCCCTAATCATAACTAGGAACACAGAATTTTCTTTTCGTGAACAATGTTTTCACAACATTTCATTGTATCTATGTTTGTTATTGTGAGTTAGAATATATTATCGTCTTCATTTATGGTTTGATTTCATATTATATTCGTAAAAAAAGTGTTTTTGTGATTTTTCCAGGTGTTATAAAATCCTTTTTATGACACATTTTTTGTTTGTTTGAGAATTTTTATGACAAAATTTCAAATATTTATTTACCATAATATAGGGTCTCTATTTATAACAGATAATGTTGGTGTTTTTATTTAATTTTGTTCTCCACTGCACTTCCGGCCTGACTTTTCTCTTTCACTGACTATGGTTTATCACCAGTGAGAATATTTGATGGTAAACATTTGAAGGAAGGCCACAGATCAGGTCAATTAGCATTAAGGACCTTGGCCCTGTCAAATGCAAGTCTAAAACCTATTTTGTGGGATGGTTGGTGAGAGGGTGAAAGATGTGGCATGGCTTCACAACAACAAGAAGAGATGGATCACAAAAACTGAAGATGGCGCTAGCTATCAGTCAGATCTTGCGGAAAAATCATACATTTGGAAATATCAGTTTTCTCGAGATAGAGTGAAATTTTTATAGTAATATTTTTGATGAAATTTTTATAGTAATATTTTTATATTAATATTTTCAACACCTCTTCTAAAATAATATCAATGTTTATTAGGTGTTACATTTTCTTATTTTTTGTTTTGCAACCGGCAGTTTTCTATTGAAAAATGTCAAAATTATTAATATTTGATCACTGTTAAAATTATAGAGGAGGTGTTTATATATAACAAGTTTAACTTAATCAACATGCTTCTATTCTTGAACAAACTGTTTCCAAAAAGAAAATTGCAAAATAAAAAACGTTGAAAATAACCGTTTATTATTATCATCATCAACATCATCATCATCACCACCGTGTCTTACTACCGTTTGGGTTATACGCACTTAAGCTAATGTGTAATGGTAGGTGGTTGTGAGATGAAATGGAGGACCTACAGTTTAACATGGAATCCGAACCACGGTGGAGGCCTGGCATTCCCCACATTACAAGATGTGATTAATACATGCCTTGTCAGAGGTGAAGGAAGGTTTGGACAATCAGATAAATATGTGCCGGGACCGAGGATTGAACCCGGACCCCAGCACAGAAGTCCGACATGTTACCCCTAGACCGCCAGGTCACCAACCGTTTATTCCACTGGCTCTGCACTTCCATGCCAAATGAAAAGGGTCAATCACCTTAAGGGTGTGCAGCTTCAAAAACTTTTACTTTACTTCAAAGATTTGTCATCTTTGACATAAAAATATTCTGGCTTTGATAGTAACAAAGTATTGGCAGTAAAAATATTGAAAACTAAATCACTAAAAATTAATGATAAAATTTTATAATTTTGTGATGTTATAACTTCTATCTTATAAGCTGCTCAATACATAGCAGGTTTCTTATGCACCTATAGATTAACACTCCCAGCTGTCTTCTCAAATAAATCCTCTCTACTTCCACCTTTCTTCTCAATCACACTTCCAAGATATTTTACGTTCTCTACCTTTCTCAGTTCTACTCCATCCAACCTAATTTCTCTATCCTCTTCCTTGTCTTTACCATCACTTCACACTTCACCGTGCTGAATTTAATTCCACACTCTTTCACTTCCTTCTTCCGTTCTTGTAGCTGTTGCTATACTTGCTTTCCCTTCATCCCTTAATTCCTAAGTCTCCACACCCCTACCCTTCTTTCTTTCATACCTACTTTTCTTCTACATTCTCATCCTACTTTGTTTTCTATCAACAACCTGTGGTCACTATCTAGAGACACACTAGGTATCAAATCAAAGTCTTCCTTTTTATTTCCCTGTCCGTAAGTAAGTATTACTCCCGATTCCAACTGTATCTAGTAATTTTATTTCACTAACTTTTCTTCTTTAACCAACTGTTGGCCACCTTCATCCCACTCCTTACACAGTTTCTGTAGCCTCTTCCATCATCATTTCTCTCTCTCCATCAGTCTTGTCTCCCCATCACTACTTGCCTTTTCTTTCCCAAGTACCTTTCTAATTCTTCCTCGTGTTTTTCCTTCTTTTCCCTAGGGTCATCCAACTTGCGGTGTACACATTTGGCAGCAATTCCATTTGATTCTCCTTGTCCAGAATTATCACAGATCCACTCCTTGCCCTACACTAAAGAAATGGATTTAGTTGGGTAGATTGTCGCCTTAAAGACGGTTCCTTCCTCCTCTCTTGCTAGCCTTAAAGCTTTAAAAGGTAGGGCGGCAAGGTCTTGGGACCGCAGTCTGAAGTTGGCGGGCCTCTAGCTTCACACTGCGCTCACAAGACCTTGCTCCAAGACCTCTGGTAGAGGAGCAAGGTCCCGGGAATGGATAGTCTTAAAGCCAAGCGAAGCCATTTCTTTATTCATGACAGCGGTATATATGGTGCTAGTGCACACAAAGCATTGGGAGAATACAAAGCTCATCTCATTTCACCTTAATCAGTGGCATTCCTTGAATGTTTTCCTGTTGCATCCCAAACAGTGCAATTCTACCAAACCTTCCTATGATAGATATAAAATCTTATCCCTTTACGTATTAATACATTTTAGAAGAGCTCACTAGCTGCTCAAGTCTTAGTAACATAAACACTGTGCATTAGGCCCAGCAAATATAAGTGTATTATTACCCATTCAATCTATCCGCACATGTAAACTAATTGTATGGGGATGAATGCACTCAGCCGGGATTCAAACTCCTACCTCCTCATTATTGGCAAACTAGTTGAGATGAGACTGCTCTCCTCTGGTTATTCTTATTATACCTTGTAAGTTAGCTAGCTTATTTTGCTTTATTCCTCTATGGTACATCTTATAATATAGTAGGATCATAGTTAAGTTTGGCAAGGTAAGACTACATACTACCTCTAAGGCTAAACGGATTGTGCCTATACAGTACCAAAATAACAGAACCAGTACTGAAACTGGCAACATTTTGAAATCAAAACTTCACTAGTTATTTATAATATTATTTCTCTTTCAATTTCCACATTGATTTAATTTTATTTGATAGCATGTACAAGTATTTTATAAAAATGACAAGTTTTTATTTTCCAAGAAGTAAGAATAGAAGTAAAACTCTTTAATTAAGAGGGACATCTTCTAATTTGTGTTCTGTGTTTGTGTTTAGACGAAGAGTTTGCTCGTCGACTGCAAGAACAGGAGAGATATGGTCTGTCATCGTCAAGCAACAGCCATGTCCCGGACCTCCGCGAGATCATGGACATGGAGGTGGCCTTGGCTTTGTACAAGGCTGACCAGGTACGCTCTCTGTCCTAAACTTAGCCTAGGGTGTTGATGAGTTACACATTCTCATGAACGTAGCTAAAGTCTGAACAGCTTCAGGTACGTATTTCAAACTATAACACTAGCTTGTTATTTGCTATGTACAGTTTGTATATTATGTAGCTAGACGAACTAAGAACACATCCTTCAATTGTTTGTAGATAGAGAGTGGAGATAACATTTGTTGTTTTGACATTATTATCATCATCATCATATCATCATTTATGGCCCTCCAGTCACCCCTCTTCTGGATATCTTCCTTTACAGCGTCCATCCATCTTCTCGCTTTTCCCCTGACTACCTCCCCCAATCTCCATCCTCTTCACATACTTGAACCATTTCATCCTTGAGCTGGCTATTTTTTTCACATAAGGGTCCTTTCATCCTAGTATGCTTGTAATCTTTGATAAACAGGGTGGAGGTTTATATTTCTATGTTGTAGAGCCAGTGGAAGCAGGAGAGCAAGGATGATATGGCAACCAAGCTGTCGAAACAGATGTTGTACGAGACTTTCCCGCAGCTGGACCGGAGGTACTGATGGAGGTGTTCTGTGCACACGGCAACTCCTTCCAGCAGACGTTGGACGTGTTGGTGGCATCAACAGGCCAAGAGAACGAGCAGGTCCGCAACGTGTTCTCTCCGGAGGCCAGACTGGCCCAGGAGAAGGCTCTTCTCGAGAAGGCCAAGCAAGAGAGTGCCAAGGTACATTCCTTTATACTTTTACTTAGTCATATTATAAAATTGCAACCTTGTTTCTCGATATTTATATCCTTTCGATACATGTTACTAAAGTTTGACATACATGCATGCATGCGGTGTGTTGGTAAAAGTTTTTACAGTTGTATAGGTAACTATTTTCTGTTTGAAATACTTTTTTGTTTTGTTTAAAGATGTATCGTTAGGCTGATTCCCCTGTTATAGAATTGACTGTTCCCGGTGTAAGACTAAAGCCCTTATCTTGTATTGTTTTAGAATTTGGAATTGTGCAACCCCCCTTTAATTCCTGATCATGATGATTATACCAAGGAACAAGCGCTCAGTGATGCCAACTACTACCGCGCTGAGGCCATCAGACATTTTGAGCTGCGCAACGAGTGCAACAGGAAGGCGCAAGAGGCTCACAACAAAGGAATATACGCTGTTGCGTCCTATTACTCACAAGTTGTGAGTTGTTAATTCACTTAGTAGTGATGCACCTAAGAGCTTTCATATAATGTTCATGTCATGTTCTGATATAGTGAAACTTGCATTGAAGGTGGGTGGTAACCATGAATTTCTTTTCTCTCTCCAGCGGAAGAAATTTATTGTATGAACTGTATTATTCTTTTCGCTCTAAAAGCCATATTATGTTAATTCCCTCTATCCTTAACCTTTGTCTAGATATAACAAAATGAACTTCAAAAAGGTTCTCTTTAAAAAAGATATATCATGTCTCTAGTTATCTTGGAGGACAAGTGATAAGAGGACGTAAGAACGACAGGGGAAGGAAGCGATAAAGGAGTAGAATAAAGCATTCAGGAGTATTATTATTATCACCGTGTCTTACTACCCGTTCGGGTTATACGCACTTACACTAATGTGTAATGGTAGGGTGATTGTGAGATGAAATGGAGGACCTACAGTTTAACGTGGATCCGAACCATGATGGAGGCCTGGCATTCCCACATTCACAAGTTGTGATTAATACATTTGCAGAGGTGAAGAAGGGTTTGGTAATCAGATAAATCTGTGCCGGGACAGAGGATTGAACCCCGGACCCCAGCACATAAGTCTGACACCTTTACCCCTCAGGTCACTTTGGAAGGAGTATTAAGAATATAAATGAGGAAACGGGGGAAGAATATAGGAAGGATAAGAAAATAATAAAGAGAGTGGTATAGGGGTAAGGGTAACAAGGAGGACTTGGATGCAAAGAATGGACAGATTGCTGAAACGGGACATGGAAGGAAATAATAAAGTGTTATATAGCTAGGTAATAAACATAAAGTGAGAGAAAAGACAGTAAGTTCATGACGGATGAAGAAAAAGGAATGTTGACAAGAGGAGAGGAAGAAAAGGAACTATGGATGTAATTTTTGAGATGTTCAACCAGGAAGAGGAATAGGATGAGAATGAAACAGAGAAGAGGAGGAAAGAAGTCCCATATGTAAAGAGGTGGAGGATGCATTAAAAAGGATGAAACAAGGAAAAGCACCGGTGTGTGGAAATTATAAGAGCTGCAGGTGAAGTAGATATAGAATGGTTATACAGGTGCTGAGAATTATTTGGAAGGTGAACAAAGTACCGGAAGTCTGGTAAAAGGGGAGTTATAATACCTCTTTTAAGAAAGGATACAGGAAGAGGTGTATAGACTATAGGGGGTAACAGGAACATCAAGAATTTAGGGAACAAAGGGCTACCATAGACTTGAGCTTTACCATACGACAGCTGATGGAAAGGTTTGAATTTGGTAAATAGTTGGTAATGGCATTTATGGATGTGGAGGTGGCCGGAGTAGAAATAGGAATTGTAATGAGGGTGAAAATCATGTTTGAGAATAACAGTTGTGTTAAGACAAAAATTGGGAGGACAGAGTGGCTCCAAATAAAAAATGAAGTGAAGCCGGGAGTGCCCTCTCACCATTATATTTGTAATGGTAATGAAAATGGTCATGAACAAGGTGACAGGAAAATGATAGAAATAATGAAAGCCATGATATTTGCTCACGACTTGATTGGCAGAGAAGGAAGAGGAAGTACAGGAACAAATAAAAGAATGTAGTGAGGAGGTGAAAGATGTGGAATGAAATTTAGCATGGGATATTGTGAAGGGATGGTAATGACAAAATAAGATAATACCTAGTAAAGTTAAAAGTTGGATGGAGTAGAGCTGAGAAAAGTACAGAATGTAAAATATCTTGAAATAGTGATTGAGGCGAACGTTGAAACTAGAGAGTATTTTATGAAAAGAGGATGACAGGGAGAGTTGTTATAAAGGCGTGTAAGAAAGGGTTCTACAGACGTACTTTGTACTGATTATCACATATGCAGCAGAAACATGGACAATGAATGTAAGAAAGACGAAGAAAGTGGAGGCCATGGGGATGAAGATTGTGAGGAGTATGTTAGCTGTCACAAGGAGAAACAAGATTAGGAATGAAGCTATACAGGAGTACATGAGATAGTAGAGGAAGCAAGACTGAGATGGTATGGACATTAATGAGGAGTGGAGTCATGAAATGTGAGAGTAAGACTGAGAGTAGTCAGTATGAGGATGTTGGAGTACATGAGATAGTAGAGGAAGTAAGACTGAGATGGTATGGTCATGTAATGAGGATGGCAAAGAAAATGTTGGAAATGAACTTGTAGGAAAAAGACTGCAAGGAGGCCAAGAAAGAGATGGAAGGAGCAGATAACGAAAATGGTGCAAGTGAGAGGAGGAGAATGGAAGCAATTTAAGGATAAATAATGGTGGAAGATAGAGAAGATGGAGGCATTTTACTAAAATTTTTTTTCTGATACTCTTATTGATATTAGCACTCACACTCCGGTATTAGATCGATATCGAAAGAAACAAACTTTCTTGCTATTTTCACTCCTGCTGGGGTTATATGTTTACTAGGGTGGATTGTGCAGGAAGAACAAATGAAACTATTTCTCATTTCTCATCCATTTTCTGCACGACAATTAAGACACAACTCTAGCATTCAATCTCTTTTAGCTTATCTTAATTCAAAGTGGTTGTTTCATCTTTGTTTATTAATACAGCCTAATGGTGATCTACAACCCCTTTCTTTATCAGTGAGCAAGGCCATCACAAACTAGACAAAAGAAGCCTTTGTAGAGCTCAATGAACTCATTCAACTCAAGGGTGCCCAAAGCAGACGAAGCAGAAATTTTTTTTATGCATTTCAATACCAATACTTAACTGTTTTTGATTCATTTCTTTCGATACCACATCCCTAGTAGCTCCCTAGTATTCACATAGTTTCTTGTAAGGAATCTGCTTGTGTCCCATCTTTTAGCAATAACAATCAATCCTTGCTGCCTTTCCTAATAATTGTTTTACTCTAAAAGGCAGCACTTCACAAACAGCGTATCGATGATGCAAACGCCCGTGCAGCCTCATCCTTGCTGACGGCCCATTCTTGTCACAATTGTCAACAACACTGGATCTCCACTTCTTGTACGTGGCGGAGGCCTTACAGGTGCTGGACATGTTCCTGGACCACCAGTGAGTCGTCTGAAGCAGAGGTGTCAAAGACAGGAACACGTGTTTCTCATCACGGGGCGAGGTAGCCGTAGCGCTGGGGGGAAATCGAGGATACGACCCGCCATCGTCCGCAGACTGCAGCAGAGAAACATCAGGTAACACACAGGTGTCATGATTACAACTTTACATCTAAACATATGTAATCTATTCTTCTAGCGTGTCATAATGTGGTTGAAAATCTAAAAAAAAAGTTTTTAAAAATAACAAAACGGTCGTGCTTGATTTACTTGACATCACTAAAACACAAAAACATTTAAAATTTTGCCAATACAAAATTTAAACTGCTTATAAGTATATTTTGCTATTGAATTAAAATTCATCTTATTGTAGAATATGAATCTGGACCTAACCAACTACCTTAAAATGAACTTGAATACAATAAACAACACAACACAAAACCAACAAAAGTTAAAAGAATCCCAAAAAGAAAATTTAACATTTATTGTTCTGAAAACACAACAAAATTACTTACAGTCTGGCATTAGGAACTCGAAAGTTCATTGCCCATGTTTCTTCTTTGAATTCTGCTAATAAAACTGTTTGGTTATTGTCGGTAAAATAACTTCGATATTGTCTCAGTGATGTTAGTAACAATACATTTTGGCTGAGCCTCAGGACGGATCCCTGGCTGAATTTGAAACAAAAAATAACTTATATTGTTGATGATGGTGCGTCCTGTTCAAAGAAAAATGAAGCTTCTTCCAGTGATCTTAAAAAGTACCAGGAAGTTGCTAAACGAAAAATTAAAAGTCGTCAGATTTGTTGACAAACCAAAAATGCTTACATTAATCTGAATTGAATGTAAGATATGTATCGAACAATGCACTCACCTATTATTAGTATGTGTCTGACCAATAGATAGTTTAGAGCTCTTCTGTAGACCAAAGCAATGCATTATGCATTCTTGCAATACAGTAGCTCAAAAACAAAAATTCTACAACATTAAAATTTAAAATAATGAACATGAACTTTATATAAAATTAAGGAAAGTCTTCAGTCACCAGATTAGTCACTTGGCGCTAAAAATTAAAATCAGTCATTTCAGACCTTTAAAAGTTGCTAGGTCTAGTGACAAAGTTGCTAAATTGGTAACACAGGTACTACACTAGATATGATCATGAGATAAATGTTTTCGAAGACATACTGTTTATCTCCTCGTTACACATTAAAGCTGAAGAAATATTTAACAGCTTAAATGAGTTTATAGTATCTAATGACATGAATTGGTTGAAATGCGTTGGAATTGGTTTAGACAGGCATGAACAACATTTGGAAAGCTTACTGGAATTATAGCACAGATTAAGGAAATCATAATTTCGGTGACTTGGTACCAATGCTACATATATAGATAGATAAGCTCTAGTTGCTAATAAGATACCAGAAAAACTAAAGCAGAACTTAAATGAATCAGTCACATTGTCAATTTTATATGAAGCAAATCACTGAGCTCAAGACATTTTGAACAGCTTTGCAAAAATATGGACAGTGAACAGCACCATATTTTGCAACACTGTGAAGTTCGTTGTTTGTCTCATTTTTGTGAATTGAGAGACGAGATAAGATTATTCCTCATGGAGGAACAATTTGTTCTCAGCGATCGTTTGACAGATTTTTCCTGGTTTGTCAAATTAGCATATCTCTCAGATATCTTCATCCATTTAAATATGCTCAACTTAAATCTTAAAGGAGAAAAGGTTACAATTTTCTAAGTTGAAGACAATATAGAAGCAATGATCAATAAGTTGGAATTGTGCCATCATGACCTTCCCAAACCTCATACATTTTCTTGGTTCCACAGACAGAGAGTTAGTTGTCCGAGGAAGACACAGCATACTGCACGACATTTGAAAGATTTGCAGCATAGTTTCCATGAAGTTTTTCCTGTTCCTGATGCTAGCAAAAACTGGATTAGAGATCCATTTTCAGTGAGTGTGTATAAACGAGAAGGGCTCACAGTAGCAGAGGAAGACAAGCTCATAGAATTATTCTGGATGATGATCTGAAATTGCAGTTCAAGCAACAGTCCCAATTTTCTGGAACTATTGAGGATTATGAAGAAGATATAGAAGAGGTGGATAGAAACATAAAATGAATGAACCCACTACGGTTTTTACAGTGAAAAGAACACTGTTGACACTTTGATGAGTTTCAATAGAATGAAACCCATGTTGGGGGATTGGGCGGTAATGATTGCTTTTCTTCAAGAGGTAACCATTATTTACCCCTGCTTTCCAAACTTTATTTCTGTCCATGCTATCATATGCCTTCTCCACATCCATAAATACCAAGTCATATTTTCTTTCTATTAGCTGTCGTATGGCACAGATTAAATCTATTTTATACCTCTATTCCCTAAATCTGTGTTGTTCCTTTCTCTGTATTACTTTTATTTCTTATTCTCTTTTCCAATATTTTTATCATATATTTTTAATAATGGCTCATCAGCGTAATACCCGTATAATTTCTACACCTCTCCTGAAAGAGTAATTATAACTCCCTCTCTCCAATCTTTCGATATCTTGTTCTCCTTCCATATCACTCTTAGCACCCTGTATAACCATTGTATATCTACTTCTCCTGCTGCTCTTAACATGTCCACAGTCAGTTAGTCCACACCAGGTGTTGTTCCTTGTTTCGTCCTCTACCTCTTTCCTCCTCCTCTGTTTCACACTCACCCCTTTCCTCTTCTGGATTGAACATCTTCTAAAAATTTCTCATCCGTCGTTCCTTCTCTTCCTCTCCTGTTCCTTACTTGGTTATGTAACACCTTATTACTTCCTTCCTGGCTTCCCATAACACTCGCTTTGCCTCTTCTCCCTATATTCTTCCACCATTTCTTCATTCTTATTCTCAAGTACTGTAACTAAATAATTTGTGTTAACAAAATCAGAGTTGAAGTAAAATAAATATGTTTGTTATGTGTTGTAAAGTTTATTAGATGCACCTCTCTTAGTAGGTAAACATTAATTGACTTGTTGCAGGTACAGTTTGGTAAATCCTGGGCTCTTGAAGGCCGTGGTGACTCGGAACATTGTCTTGAGTGATAATTGCGCACACAAACAATGATCCCTTTGAGGACTGTTCACTCAACATCCGTCCACCACCGCTGTTGTTCATATTGAGTAATGTCATCACGTTCGGTTAAATATAGCTGTGCATTTTTAGATTAGATTTTGTGCATGTGTGTGTGGGCTGTTGTACAGTTTTTATTGTTATTTTAATAAGGTGGGACAGTTGAAATTTGTTGTGTTATTTACTAGACACATTACGAAACATTCCTACACTGAAAGAGACATTAATATTTTACTGGCATTATATACACAATAAATTAAAATATTTATTGCATCTTTATCACATATTTTGACTTGCTATACATTATTTTAAATCTAATGCTAAATCACAAACTCCGATTTCATATTAGTAAAAAGTGTAAAGGCCCTGACACAGACTCCGTATCCGTATCCGTAGTAAATCGATGCCACAGTATCATTATCCGTAAGTCCCTACTCCGTGTAACTTCTTAAACACCAAAATAAATTGTTTTTAATTAAATTTAATTTTGTGATTGGTTATATTCTTGTTAAAGATCAAAACCTATATATACATAAGGAATCACAAAAAAAATTATTAAAATGGCTTGCTTTGTTTACTTTCAGAATATTAGTACCTACATTATTTTGTTTTGTATTTTCAAGCTAATCTATTTTAAGTTTGATAGTTAAAATCGTGTCACAAATATATTTATTGTGATTGTACTACATTTTAACTATATCCTGGAATCATATTCCGAAAATTGAAAAATGACACCTGGACATGAGAATCGAAACCGGGAAGTTTTCTCACTAAAGTTGTTTTTTATTTTATTTTAATGATCATCTGACTGATTGCCACTAACTCCTTGCTATAGATGATTTTCTTTTGAGGTTTTCCATTGGACGAAGTATCTGATTATCTCATTGGTTGGAATGGTCACTTGATTACGAATACGGACTGTGTAGCAGCACATAGAATTTCTTGAGGACCAAGATTACGAAGTATAGACTAAGGACCTTAATCCTTACGGACATTTACAGCACAAAAACTTACCTTTATCAAAGATTTTCATGTAAAACTTCTGACAAACATTTGTATTTTGGCATGTGGTTTTTATGTCAATTATTTTAAATCAAATATTCCAAGTTAATAAAACATACATTTTTTATTTTGATGAGTTAAGGTTGTGGTCCACTCTTAATATTGTATTTTGTCATGGAGGACACGTGTCAGTGTAGTCTCCCACAACAGGGGGTTGTAAAATAGGCTCATCAATAGCAATATATATTTAACATGTAAACTTGTACAGTTGTTATTTAGTGGGGCCAGACTAGTGTTGAGTTAATATAGAAAATAAAGCCTCTTCATTTATCCCTGGCTATCACATGTTTTTTTAAATGTTGACTCTACACAGTATTTTTATAAACACATTATTTCATGTTTATATATTTATATATATTTTTCCAAAATCCAGAATAAAAGGTGTTAAAGACTTGACTAACTCTTTACAGATATTCAATGTATTGGTGTGTTCATTTAGAGTTGTATGAAACTATTGCACTGCCACAAACTAATCGAGTTGTGTTTTGACATGTATTTAATAGAGCATTTGTTGTTAAGTACAAATATAGGGTTGTGCAAAGCCAGTTTCTTCACTTCTAAGCGTATATTTGAGAATATTCTCCAAGTCGAATCAAAGTTCACATAAAAACCAACTAATAATAGCTCTGAATTTTTTAATTCTTTTCTGAAAAACCTAGGTGTTTTTAGCCTTAATATATTTATGTTTAGTTCAAGTGTTATTAGAGTGATAAATTTTATCTTACTTTTACTAAACCCATAAAAAAAATACAATTTAGCTTAATTTTGTAAAAATCAACAATAAAACATTTACTGTATTTTTAAATTTGTTACATAGGCCTACTTAAAAATCACTTTGTCATATAAATAAACAATTATATTTTATAAAACAAAATATAGATTTTATTAGGGCAAGTTATATCCTATCAAACGGTTTTTTAAGTTGTACTAAAAAAAACTAATGGTAGATTCTAATAAGATATTTATACAGACCGGTGAACACTGGTGCAACGGTAATATAACTTTTATTTTCAATCAAATTTTAAAAATATTCACGTCAGGGCAGGTCAGTATGTTAAACTTAAAAAGAAATATTAGGACAACTTGTATCAAAATCAAACAGTTCATGAGTTAAAATAAAACACTGTAAATTTACACAGGCAGTTAGAAGTGTCACTTTTTCTTTAAGTTATTTTGAAGAAATGTTAATTCCTCAACATTAATAGGCATCAACAATTCTCGTCTGGCAGCTACAACGTTCCTTGAACTAGAAAATACCCTTTTACTACACACACACTTGTAGCAGGTATTCCCAGGTTTATGAGGACTACCTTGGGTATTTTCGAGAACTCTCTTACCTCCACCAGTTAGACTGGTTCATTGATCTGGGCACGCGTGGCTTGTTTAGCTAATCCTTCACTTTACTAATCTTCATGAACCGTTTCCAGCCAGTCTTTTTATTAAAATGCCTCCATCTCCCCTCTGTCCTTACACCATTCTTCCTCCTGCACTCTCTTACACACTTGCTACTATCTGTTCCTCCCATCTTTCCCTTGCTTTCTTTTCCAAACCTACTTCATATCCTTTACTCTTCTTGGATTCCTCTCCCCTTCCATCCTCATTACTTGTCCATAACATCTCATCCTAGCTTCCTCTACCATCCCATGTACCCCAACTCTAGACTTAACATCTTCATTCCTAATCCTCTCTCTCTCCATACATCTATCCTATGTCTATTGCTGGTTGGTATGTAACCAGAACTAGAAGAGGAACACAACGGTTGTTCATCTCTTAAGATGACTTGTCACTCAACCTCTTAACTTCATTTGCTAGCATGTTTACTACCACCATTTCATCAATCAAGACACCTCTAAATCTTGGGTCTTGGATAGGCAGAAAATCGGAAATGAATCATAGAAACTGAAGTGAGATTTCAAAGCCTTGTCTAAACTTCTTGCAAACATTACATCATCCTTGTTGCCGGTGATAAAAACATTTAGATAGGATTCGAGGCAATGAAAGACGGGTATAGCCATTGAAGAGGTTGACTAACTGTCCCCACTGAGCTCCTTGGTGATCAGCTAGTGGCGGTAGAAACTCTACAATCCCTGCCGTTTGCTCCCACTCAACTGTGCACAGGACCTCAACATTATTTTCTCAATGCACAAGTCTAGCTCGAACAGCATTTTATACCTGCTGGACCACCTTGTATCCACAAACTGAATTTACTCAAGTACATTAGCTAATCTTTTTCTTGCGGATGGACTATGGCTGTAATTTCCCATAATTGTCTTTACCTTTGTCAAAAGTGTACAAACCCCAGGACATATGGCATCGTGGATAACCAATTCAGGGATTTGGCAAAACAGGGAACTAACTGCAGAACGAAAGTTTGGAGCATTATCGCAATGCCCCAGTCACAAACAGCCTCTTGCAGTGCAGCTCTGACGTTCACAGCTGTGTTTGATTAATTAAGTAGCACTGTGTATTCAAAGTCAAATAATGACATCTCAGACTTATATAACTGTCGTGTGCAAGTGATATCCATCCATCTGAGGTAAGTGACAAAGCCAAAAGTTGGGTGAATCGTTAATAAGTTGACATTTTAAATGGGTTTTTCTCTCTTTATAAAGTGCTGCACATAGATTTGTGGAAAGGAACTTTATAGTTTGGCACCACATGTTTCATTAAGTTTATGAAGCCTTCTTCCTTGACAAACTCGTATGTAAAGACACTCACTGCCAACATTTTTGTAATTTGCTTTGTAATTTTGTGTTATACTGTGTTGGTAGGCTGCATGATAAAACCTTTCTGAAAGGCACCTTGACTTGTTGACTGAACTAGTGTGTCTTTCATAGGAATTGAAGTAGTTTCAATCATCTGGCAACTTGCTTTTTTTTTTAATTCATTGAATTGAGATGGATGCCTCTCTAGACGGTTTAAAAGGGTTTTTGCTGTGCTGAAATAAAGTTTTTTTTTAATTAATAACTTGAAATTAAAAATTTAAGCTATATTTTCATCAGATGATAAAGAGATTAGGCTTAAACGCATTAATGTGGTTATATAGTCCATGGTATTTATAGCCTCGTGATAGACAATCTGATTAGTTTTTATTTTAATTTTAATAAAATAAGTAAGAATATCAATGTTGCTTACGATTTATTAAGATGATTTCACCTTCGGCACTGAAGAGGTAATATTAGATGACACAGTTTTAGTTGAATTACAGATTATATTTCTGTGGCGTTACACGTTCCATGTTCTGATTACTGTGTGCTGTGTAGATTTAAGTTACTACTATATATTCATAGGCACAAGCTGCTTATATATGACCTACCCCTTTCCTCTTGGACCCCTTGTCACCAGTGTTAAAACTAACTAATCGAAAGAGTCCTGGTGACAGGTGTTGTGAAGGCTTGCTTCCTATTGGGTAGAGGCAGCTAGCGTCACTTGCTTTTTTGGTAAACACTACGGAGTTGATCTTTGAAAGAAAAAAATATGTTTAATGGTGCAAGATATTGACATTATTTCTGAAGAGCATGTGATTCTCCATGGATGAAGTATTAAAAGGATATTTGGTACATACAGTTCTTTAAAGAAAAATACCTTCATCCATGAACTTTTTTAATATATGAGAGGGGCCCAAATCAGTATTATTACAGCATGGATTTCTGGTAGTTTACCTCTTGAATTAAATGTTATATTTATAGTCAGTCAAGACCTTGAGGATAGCTAATATTAACACATATTTTAATTAATTTTTTTATGGGTAGATTTACAGATTTTATAGACGTTTAAATAGTTAAAATATACCATCAATTTTTTTTTTTCGCCCCGACCCCTTCAACAATGGGAGTTGAATTAAAAACAGAATTTTAGCTATCATGATTACCACAGTACTTCCAAAGCTTAGTTATTTTATCTGTAAATTTTTTCTATGAGGAGAAATAATGGGAAAATGTTTACATCAAAGAAATCGGCATGAAACAAGCGCAGGAAATGGCCAACCCCACCCTCAGAGGAACAATTCATGAAACAAGCGCAGGAAATGGCCAACACCACCCTCAGAGGAACAATTCATGAAACAAGCGCAGAAATGGCCAACCCCACCCTCAGAGAAACAATTCATGAAACAAGCGCAGGAAATGGCCAACACCACCCTCAGAGGAACAATTCATGAAGTTTTAAAACGGATAGCAGCTCCTGGTAGCTTATAATAACTTTGTATGTCAACTCCAGAATGCAAGAATTTTCAAGCGTCTCTTGTGAGACTGTGCAGTCGCAGAACTGTACAATGTGACAAATACTTTATTCATGATAATTCTACTAATAGTTATAGACATTGATGGATGCAAGGCTGATTTCTATAATTCTTTTTTGACCATTTAAAAAACTTAGACAAACAATATCACTAAAACACCAGCGCCAACTAATAAATTAATAAATGACAAACTTCTTCCCCTGGCTGGTTTGTTCATCTTACAGGTAAAGATAATTGAAAGTTAGATTAATCTTTCCCGTTATTTTCTTCCTTGTACATTTAGACTTACTTAAGGTGAGGATACAGGAAACACGGGAAAAAAGCAGGTTTTTTTTGCAGTTTTTATACCAAAACTTCTTTTTGGTCAATAGAAATCAAATATCACTACTACAAAAGAAACACACAAAGTTTAACTTTCTTCACATGATGACATAAACATTTTTCGAATATATCGTCACCCGAGAATGCAAGTGTTCTATGTCCAATTTTTCACTTTTGTGTAAAAGATCATTGAAGTTTGACCTTGAGTATAAAACCAAAGTTACTATATGACAACAAGAGTTTTTATCTTCTTAAGTAATTATATAGCAGTCTCAATTTCACTGCAGGTGAATCGTGTGCATTCTAAATAAACGTAAACACCAAATATATCAAATTTAACCATTTTGGAGATAGAACACTTGCATTCTCGGGTGACGATATGTCAAGACTGTCCTGTAATTTAATGACAACTTTTTCTCTTCATTTAAATAATTTTTTTTCATATAATGCCTCTGTGCTGTTATTACCATGTGAAAAAAATTAAACTCTGTTTGTATAGAAGCAATATTTGATTTATTTTGACCAAAAAAATGTTTTATTATCAAAACTGCAAAAACAGTGGCTTTTTCTTGTATTCCCTGCATCCCCACCCTAATAGGGGCTCAACAAGAATAGAAGGAAGGTTAAGTGATCTATCGCCATTAAAATGTTAAACTACTATTCCATGAACACTATTTTCTTTAAAAAAAATCAGTATAAAAGGCCAATTGTAATTACATTTTTAGAAACGTAAACTATTTGTGTTTAGTACACCTTGATTACAAATAATAATTTCCTTGTTAAGTATTTAGAAGCTCAAATCTGTAGATTAATTTATATTTAGTTACTAAGTTAATAATTATGGGGTTTTATTCAAATTATAAGCAAATATCAGCAATATCATGAGTATACCAATATATTCAATTTTATATAAGAAATATCTTGCAATTGGTCATGATAAGATTCTGAGCTAAGAGCTGAATAAGATTAACCTTGAGTTAAATAGGTGTAATGTCGGTTGCATCTTGTGCTCTGTTAATCATACAGCTCCTTAAGCTTGGTGTAATGACACCTTTAAAATTTGACTAATAGATATTTAATATTTTAATTTCTTAATAGTGTAGTGTGATTTTAGCATGCGTTTGAATGTATATGACTTTGATGATTTAGTAGTTTTTTTTAAAAAGTTTTACACTTTACTTTTTAAGGTAATTCTCTTTAAGATTGCTTAAGACAATGTTTGTGTTTTTTTATTATTAAAATACTTAAGTATTCCATATTTTTTATTTGTAAAAAATAAATATAAGTGAAGGTTTGAGTTTGTTTGTTATCACTGTGCCTTAACTATTTTCTCTCTTTAAGTAGTATGGAAAAATATAGTAAATATCCTATTTCTTATCATTTATTTCTCTAAAAGTATAAATCTGTGTAATATATTCATCCTTATGAATATATATAAATGATTGACATTGTTTATTTTGCAAAGTAGTTTTAATCACTCTGGTATTGATTCATTTCTGTTAATTAAGTTTCCATTAAATTATTATTGATGTCATTTTTATTAGGTATTGGCAAAGATTTATCTGATTTCCAAACCCTTCCTACACCTCTGACAAGACATCTTGTGAATGTGTGGAATGCCAGGTCACCACCGTGGTTCGGATTCCACGTTAAACTGTAGGTCCTTCATTTCATCTCACAATCACCCTACCTTTACACATTAGCGTAACTGCGTATAACCCGAACAGGTAGTAAGACGCGGTGCTAAGTAATAATAATTTATTAGGTATTTAAATTCTGAATTTGTTGATGAAACCCATCTGAATTAATATGTGAGTGAAATAAGGTGCCTTAAGCATGTTACAACATGCTCTTGAATAAACAAGATGGATTAGTGGAATATGAGTGTAAAATAAATATAAATAAAAGTAAAAACACTTAACACACATTTACCAAAACACACCGTATAGAAAATGGCGTAAAGGTGTCAATCTCACCAACAATCCACCTACTAAACTAATTCCAATTCAAATATAAATATTTATTAAACCTGATCCACTGACTTAACTACAAGCACAAATCAAATCAAAACCTCCTAATTTCGATAAAACTCCAGCCAATATTAAAGAACCTGAAACTATGAGCGTCTACATGAGTTTAAGTTAAATACACATGTTGTGTTAATGTTTTTACTTTTATTTGTGTTTTTTATACAATCACAACTTGTTGATAATTTTCTATAACTTAGCCCAATGCATGTATTATCTAAAATGAAGTTATTTTTAAGTAATGTATACTTAAACCGTTATGTAAATATGTCCCATGTTTTTAACTAGGCTTTTTGTCTGCGCAATGCCAGCGCTTTATATTTCCAAACTGTTTGTTTTAGTGGTCTAACGGAGGTTTGAACATTGGAATGCCTTGTAAGGTTAGTTTGCTTAGGTAACCGAATGATTCATAAGTGGGAATGCCAATAATATCTAAATTAAATAGCGTATGCTTGCAAATTGTTTTTAAAAATTGATTATTACATACATCAAGTGGAAGTTTGAAAATAACGAGCCTACAAAACTTTTGATCTCGATGTCGAGCTCGAGCTTAGATGAAGAGCTCGGCTCAAAGATTTAAATCCCAGTACTCGCAGAGCCCTAAAACATATTTTATATTAGAGTTCAAAAGTTTCATCTAATCACAAACCAAATATCAATCATTGTTTTAAAAGTGTATGTATTTTGTTCCTATTGTGTAGATTCATTGATAATGTTGATAAAAACTATTTCTACCACTTGTGTGAAATAAAAAATTACTTTATGTATTAATTTATTTATTTTAAAAGTATGTGAAATATTTGTGATGAGAATAAAGGTCCCCAGCTGTTAATTTATCATTGTGAAAGGTTAAATCCATATTTCCTAAATGATAAATGGTGTAACAAGCTTATATTGAAAAACAATATTTATAACTAAAATATTTCTTAATGAAGGCTGTTTTTTGTGTGTGTGTGGGGGGGGGGGGGGGGGGAGTACGGCTTATTTTTGGTTTATTTGGTATTGGAAATAATAAATTCCTGATTTGGTTTTTTTACTTTCTTAGGGCCATTATTTAGCTTTTCTTTTGATTTCTTGAATTTTCTATATATTTTGAGTCTCTCACTCCCTAATTTTTTCCATTTAAATTGGAGATTCAAATTTGACCCATCTCTACTTTAAACAACATTTTCAACAATTTATTTATTTATACAAGGAAGAAGGTACAGGGATAAGAACCAATAAAATGTGTAAACCTGAACAGGCAATAAGACACAATGATGACAAAAATAAAAAAATAATAACTTCAAATGTTAACATTTTTTCCTTTAATTTCTTTTGACGTCTTACTACCTGTTTGGTCTGTGAGCATTTTATTTGTTCTTATTCCCGTTTCCATATATAACAAAATGTACTTCAAAAAGCAGGTTTACCCGCCTTGGTGGCGTAGTTGGCTAACGCACTTGTCGTGTTGAGCTCGACTGTTGAGGATGGGGATATCGAGGTTCGAATCTCGGTCGGGTGAACTGGCGTGGTTTTTCCTAAATGGTTTTCCACTCTCCCTCCACGCAAATGCGGGTTCACTCCCTCTAATTCAACCTTCCCAATTCCTAGTCCATTAGCGTAATTAGTACTTAAAGCATATAACCCGAACGATAGTAAGATGCGGTGCTAAATATTATTATTATTATTATTACTACTATTAAAAAGCAGGGTTTTCCTTAGATAGTAATATATAAAATAGAATCTATTGTTGAAACACTAATAATAATCCTTTATATAGGATTTTATTGGCCCACACTTCTAAAAAAACTCGTGTGAGAAAAATAGAATATAAAATCAAATGTAAAAACTTTATAGACAATACAAGGACGTTAACATCTTACATAACCATATTTTCAGGTTTTTTTGTTCTATTCAATTAAAGTTTATTATTCAGAAATGTATATTATCTCTTTGGAATCATTTAGATGGTCACAGTGTTTCAAAATGTGGTGCACTGGTTTCTTCGGAATTAGTTTAGATGGTGGCATTGGATTTAAAATGCGGTGCATTGGTATGTTGCATGATTTGAAGTGGACTGGATTCAGGCTGGATGGATCGATATTCCTTGATGAATTGAAATGAGGAAATGGTTGGCACTTTGCTTCAAAGGGCTCTGGCCTCTTGTTGACAATTGGCGGGAGCTTGAGGAAGCTGGAGGGGGGCAAGTCGGGTACAATAACTCTTTTAGAGAGGTTTGGACATTTCTTCCTGTTCTATAGAGGAACTAATTGTGGGGGCTGTCCACACAAGAGACTAGCATTGCATTCAAACCAGTCGACAAAACTGAATAAAATGGTTTTTAACAAGAAATAGCGAATGAAAATATGTTTAAAAGTAGTGAATGCATTTTTAAACGATTAAAGAAAGATTTAATCATTTTAGTTCTGAAAGAACCTACAAGTAAGAAAAATATATTATTGTTCATTATTTTGATTTAATATTTGTTTTTCTGGTAGATACTCATGCATATATTTACTAGCCACACCAAAGTGGATTATCTTTGTATGATAAAATGACAGTTTTTATGCAGTAACCATTTAAAGCACTTACCAAAAAATTGTATTAGTGCTATGCATATTAGCAAATGAACAAACCCTCATTAATGGTTGCATGGTCTAAGGCATACTCTCTCAATAGACTAGACTGCCAATCTGCCAATGACAGGAAGATTGTGGGGCCGGGGCCTTCCTTCATCTCTTACAAGACGTGTATTAATCACAACTTGTGAATGTGTGGAATGCCAGGACCTCCACGTGGTTCGGAATCCATGTTAAACTGAGGTCCTCCATTTCATCTCGCAGTCACCCTAAATTACACATTAGCGTAGTGTGTTTAATCTGAACGAGTAGTAAGACGCGGTGCTAAAATATACATAAATAAATAGAAAAAAAACAGAGCTTTGACATTTAGCTAGTTTGGGACTTTTATTTGCAATATAATGTCTCTCCTTCAGGAACATTCTTAGCTTATATTTGAAGGCCATGATGAAAACATCAGCTTCCTATATCAACCACATCTTCTGGTTGAAATTTGGTTGAGTCTACATTTGTTACATTTATTAAACTATTTTAATTATGTCTATCTAAAAGGCTTTAAGACAATTGTTTGTTTGTCTAATCTAGTTTATTACTATTTTTTTGCTGTGTGGACAGTCCCCCTAACAAACCAGGTGATCAACTGACCTTGCCGAGATTGTGGTCTTCTTGGAGCAGACGTGGGGTTCAATAGTTGGCAGCGACGGGATAGTGCTAGGTCCCCTAAGTTGGGTCTATAGCCAAGTGACGGCCTGTAGCTTTGTCTGCCTCCAATTGACATGTCATCATGATTGCGACGAGGTAGCTGATGACGATCCTCGGCA
The DNA here is from genome assembly GCA_039000515.1 of Timema cristinae. Lineage (NCBI taxonomy): Eukaryota > Metazoa > Arthropoda > Insecta > Phasmatodea > Timematidae > Timema > Timema cristinae. The sequence goes on from JBCFYV010000001.1 coordinate 4,276,371, forward strand.
AGGCTGGGCAAGTGAACCCTTTCCATCGGCTGATAAACTTCCTACGACCATGGGGACGTGACACATTTCTAATTATATTATATTATTTTTTAAATGTGTGAAATAAAATGCTTTAAAGATTAAGAAAAGTACCGGGAACAGGTAGAGGAACAACACACTATGGCTTTCACTCTCGCACTTGACTCTGTTTTGTTCAGTATCATAAGTGTAAAGTGTGAATTGTGCTCCTTTCTCATCTACCTACTTCCATGAATTATATATAACTCTCGGGATAATCACTCTTTGTATCGGGACAAGCTTGAGCGGCTTACTGCTGCGAACTTTGGCTGGAGGAGTGTTCATTTGAGTCCTCCACATCTTCTCCGGTTCATGTTGTTTGTCGCTGATGTGTCTTTTGATGGGCTTGCGTGGACAGGGAATGTGGGGCACAGGTCGGAGTATGGGGTGAGTTAGTGTGACACCAACGTCTCTCGGAGGCTCCTCGGAAACCTTTTTGGTTCGCTGAAATGAAATAGGAATTAATATTTATATAGTAATCATTTGTTTTGGTACATTGTCACACTGTTAGTCAACATGGCTAAGTCTCTTTTGAAAGAACAACCACCAAAGATTTTCTTTTGCTCGGATTTAAAACTAACTTTCATCAAGTTTCTATTAAAACTATAATTATATTAAGTTATGTTCCAGTGCTTTTAACAATGGCTTACTTTGATTCTCTTCCTTCTGTCGACGAGTAAAACACTGGTTAGCGCAGGATTGCGTCTCAACTGTGGGGCAGTGTTGATGTGTTAGTGGCCCAGGATCTATGGCGTGGACTCTTCTCCAGCTCTCTGGGGAAATGTCCTACTACGGTTTTAATTGTATATGTCATCAACCTAATATTAGGTAATGAATGTTTTAATATTCACCTTCAAGTTACACCTTCCAATTGTAAAATTAACTCTGTCAACATTTCACACACTGTGCTTCTTTCTCATATGGTACATTCATACGGTCTTGTAAAAAAAGGATGTTTCTTAGAAAGAGCCGACTAGGTGGGGTCGAGAAAATGAGGCAAATATTTTCGCTATCACTTTGTAAGCTAAACGGCCATCATAAGTTGCAACAATTTCTAATTTCAGCTATGCACGTCTGTAGCAGCATATTCTTATTTTTGAGTGCACACTCTGTTCTACATGTTGGTCACTTTTTGGCTCCCAACATTATATTATTATTATATTATTATGTTTTATAGGACTGTCAACATAACGAGGTCATTAGGGCCTTAAACAATATTAAAAACATAATATCCTTATAGGGGAGAATAATACTAAATAATTCACCTGCCGAAATCTGCAGATGAAAGAACTAAAATAAAATAACACATACAAATTCTAACATTTGTAAAACCACAAAATTAAAAGTACAAAATATATTTTTGTTTTGGCATATTAAAAAAGATAAGTTGACACTGGTCAATGTAATTTTTAAAAAAAGGAAGCCATTTAATATATGCAAAAACAGTGTAAAATAAGGCAAGCGTGTATTTCCCATTATTAAAAATGAACTTCTTACCTTAGATCATTGAAGTATCGATGTTCAAGAAGTCTTCTTACCTTAGATCATTGAAGTATCGATGTTCAAGAAGTCTTCTTACCTTAGATCATTGAAGTATTGATGTTCAAGAAGTCTTCTTACCTTAGATCATTGAAGTATCGATGTTCAAGAAGTCTTCTTACCTTAGATCATTGAAGTATCGATGTTCAAGAAGTCTTCTTACCTTAGATCATTGAAGTATCGATGTTCAAGAAGTCTTCTTACCTTAGATCATTGAAGTATCAATGTTCAAGAAGTCTTCTTACCTTAGATCATTGAAGTATCGATGTTCAAGAAGTCTTCTTACCTTAGATCATTGAAGTATCAATGTTCAAGAAGTCTTCTTACCTTAGATCATTGAAGTATCGATGTTCAAGAAGTCTTCTTACCTTAGATCATTGAAGTATCGATGTTCAAGAAGTCTTCTTACCTTAGATCATTGAAGTATCGATGTTCAAGAAGTCTTCTTACCTTAGATCATTGAAGTATCGATGTTCAGAAGTCTTCTACCTTAGATCATTGAAGTATCGATGTTCAAGAAGTCTTCTTACCTTAGATCATTGAAGTATTGATGTTCAAGAAGTCTTCTTACCTTAGATCATTGAAGTATCGATGTTCAAGAAGTCTGCGTGAATGTGCCCTTGTGTCTGGGTCATATATTAACATCTGCTGTAGGATCTCACGCCCTGCTTCACTGACGTTAGCTAGCAGACAGTTGAGTCCATTGCCAGCTCTGATCGGGAAGTGACAGTCGCAATTTGCAGATTTGCTAATAACAATGTCATAACAGAGTTATAAAAGTGTTTAAAATTATTTCCTATACAACTGTGTTTACTACCAGTTCTAGTTGTCTGTGCAATGTTGCATAAATTTGTCAAAATGGATTTTAAGATAATATTGCAAATATCCAAATATAATACTTACTGTCTACGAAATTTTGCAATAACATGTGGATGAGGTGAGCCAAGAATGTTGTGAATTTTGGAAACCATATCCACTTCATTGGTCCCGGGAAACAATGGCTTCAATCTTAAATACAAAACAGTATATAAACAAAATAAATATATATACCATGACACGTACAAATGCTAGTTTTTGTATTAATTCACCTATAAACTAAATAAAGTGTGATAAATGGTCACTGCTGATGAGGTTTAACATAGAACTGTTGGGACTGTGCCGTGGCAAAACAGCAATGTATGCATGCGCGGGTTAGTTCAAGGACAGGTCAAAAGTATCAGAGGTGGCTTGGTGGAGTAGGGTTAAGGTGTCGGACTTCTGTGCTGGGGTTAAATCCCAGGTCCTGGCACAGATTTATCTGATTTTCAAACCCTTCCTTCACCTCTGACAAGACGTGTATTAATCACAACTTGTGAATGTGGTGAATGCCAGGCCTCCACCGTGGTTCGGATTCCACGTTAAACTGTAGGTCCTCCCTTTCATCTCACAATCACCCTACCATTACACATTAGCGTAAGTGCGTATAGCCCGAACGGGTAGTAAGACGTGGTGCTTAGTAATAATAATAATAATTATTATTATTATTATAATTATAAATAATAATAATAATAATAGATGATGATGATGAAAATAAATATTTATTTTTAATAATAATATTATTATTAATGATGATAATAATGACGATAATGATAATGATGATAATAATAACAATAACAACAATAATAATAAAAGTAACTTAGGGGAGTAGCAAGTAACCGTGTGGTGCTGTCTTTTTTTCCTTTAATTCATTCTATTAAAAAAATGAAAAATGGATATCGAACAAAACTATCCCTAGCTGGCCACCTAGCATTGTACTAGTTAATGAAAACGTGCCCTAACACAAAGTTCAATTAGACCCACCATCGACATCATCTTTGAGTAAAATAGTCATAATGAATTGGTTTACACAACATAATATTCTCTTCAGTAATACTATGCTAAAAACTGAATTATATTTACTATTCAACTGCGCAAACCACAATTTAAGACATGTACAGTAGATAATTGGATATACTACTAGCAACGTATGGACATTCTGTTCTACGTCGACCCCTATACCATCCCAATATCAACCCCGAGAATTGATATGTGCACTAGTTAAGGACTTTATTTCCAAAAAAATCATTAAATTCACTCTAAACACTGTTATGAACTTAGCGGAGGAAAAATTTAACTCTATAATGAAAGGGGAAAGGTAAGTGTGTGATGCACATGTTCACAGAATACTTGACATCGGAGCAAAGAATTGATGAGGTATCTGATAGTATTTTCATCAACTTGGAGGACGATTTATCAGATGACAGCTCCAGCGAAAACACTTTGGATGGTGATGGTGATAACGTGAGTGGCGTAGAAGTTTTTTAAGATATGTAAGATATTTCCACATATTATGTGAACTAAAAAAAATCTTCCACCATAAAAAAGCTCGACGTTTTATCTAAGCTTGATTTGAGCTAAGCTCAAAGTGAGAAATGACTACTCCACTCAAAATTTTATAATAAATTACTTGATAATAACATTTTTTATTTAAGTTTTGAAGGTGCATTTTAATATTAGTTGAATGAAGTAAAATTAGTTTTAGTTTCATGAAAGTGATCCCTTGGCTATTTGCACAAGGCCTGGTACTTACGTGAGTAGTTCGAAATAAACACAGCCCGTTGCCCAGATGTCCATCTTGGGACCTAGTAACCTGAAGTGAGCAGACACTCCGGGGAGCGGTACCATCGTGTCGATATGTACTCTGTGTAGGGGGGCCGACTATATATCCCTCGCACTGAACCAAAGTCTGCCAACTTAATGATCTCATTTTGGCCAAACACGCGGCTGTGTCAAGAAACTCGAAACATTTACTTTAATTATGAATGGTTGAGTGTTTTGTTTTCAGAGTTACATAACTAATATCAGAAGACATTAAATAATTTCCTTTAAATTACAAACTTTGCTCATATCAATGCTTACTAAACTATTCAACTTTGACTTATTTTATATTTCAAGTAATCCCATAACCATTATTTCGCCTTTTTTTTAGCGTTAACTATATGAGCTATTACTATTTTTATAGGCCTAAATATTTTGTTTTATTATATTAACAATAACCTTTTATTTGACAAATTTTGTTCACATAGGATTCAATAAAATTAATTTGTATGGTATCGGTACATTAATAGTCCAGGCGGTGTAAAACCATACTGCACTTTGCACAGTTATTGTCGACACATAAAGGAACCATTCTGGAAGGGGAGCCCCAGAAATTTTCCCTTGGGATTCAAAATGGTGGCCTTTTTTCAATATGGTTGACTATATTTAAGAATTATGCTATCTCTAGCACACAGGTACATTTTAAACTTACAATTATTACATTTAATACCCCCTTTTTTTTTGTTGAATTCGAAATTAAAGGTTAGGAACATTAATTTTAACTCTAAAAGCCCATAATTTAAAAGAAATAGACTAAATCATGAGTTGGTGACTTTTTGCTTGTCATTTGGTTACCAATTTGCACATCCAGCTGCAACAAGCATGAATAGAAGAGAGATTGAACATCCTTTACCAAAATTGGATTTTTCGACAAGCCAATAAATCCCCTACTTTACCCTACTTTCTTTCGTTTGGCCTTATTTATACCTTAGCAATTATTAATGAAAAAAAAAAAAAAGAATTTATCATCCAAAGCAAATACCAAAATTTAAATAAAGAACTAGACAACCTAGCTTGATACCAACAAACCAAACAAACAGTTTCTAATTTATAAAAACCAATTCTACCGTAGATTTCTCAATATTTCTCAAATCAAATTCAATGACGCAGACAAGAACATTCTTCACAGGGGATACAGATTCAATTTAAAACAACCATCCATTAAACAAGAAATTCAATCTCTCATAATTGATAGTGGAGATGCCACCAGTCAATTATTATCTGAAGGGGAAAAAAATCAAACTAGACATTTTGGCACCAATAAATTACAAAAGATTATCACTAATCTCAACCAACAAATCAAATATCATTCCAATTTACAAAAACAAATCCACATTTTAAAACGAAAACTTAAATTGAACAACATAATCAATGTTAAAGCTGACAAAGGGAATACTGTTGTGTGTATTGATCAAAATGATTATATGTTTCAAAAACACTGGATTTCATTCATTCAAACCATATTACTGAATTAAAAATTGATCCCACAAATAAATACCTAACAAACTTAAAAAAGAATATCTTAAAAAAGTCACCATTTATAATGGAACCTAAACACCTTTCAAGTTTTTCAACATGAACCCAAAGGTTCTCACATTCAGTGCACTACCTAAAATACATAAACCAGATTTTCCAATCAGACATGTTAATTACCAAAATTACCCTGCATATGAAAAAAAAACACCTTGGAATCAATCTTCAATCATCTAACAAATACAATTTAAAATGTTCAATTAATTTAAATGATAAACTCAAATCAATTCCCTTAAAATAAGAATTCCAAATTCCTATCATTAGATATGTCCCATCATCACATAAATGCACAGCACCTGTTCAAGAAATCATTCACATCATCAAATACACACTCATTTCAAACAATTTCTCCAATTAATACATTGACTAAATCTAAAAAAAAAATCCATACAATCATCATCCAAAACTACTTTAAATTCAATAATAAATTCTACCTACAAGAAGACAGTCTAGCTATGGGATCACCTGTTTCATGTCTAATGTTCGAAATAGTTCTGCAAAAATATGACCCAATAATTTTAAATACTTTATATAACATACTTTACATTAAATTCTATTGCAAATATGTTGATATTTTTATTATTTACAAAAATAACATTTCCAGCTCAGCCCTAAATAATATTATCAATAACATATATCCAAAACTATCATTCACAAGTGAATTTGAAAAAAATAAGCGCAATTATTTTTACCTCACCATCACCAGAAACAATCTAAATAAATCTATTTATAAAATTTTCAGAAAACCTACCCATACTGATGCAATAATACCTAATGATTCTAATCATCCAACTTGTTATAAATTAGCATCTTTTTTACAGTCTCATCCACAGACCTCTCCACATTCTACTTAATAAAACAGACTATAAAAGTGAACTAAATATAATTTAAAAAAAACTTGTCCTAACCAATGGACACTCATTCAACAGTCTATAAAATTCTTCAAAGGGAATAATCAAAAATATCCAACAAATTATCCGCCACTTTATCAAAGCTTTCTCCAAGCTCTGACCACAAACCTTCTACATGGATAAAATTCAACTACACAGGCCCTGAAACTGATTGAATAATAAATATCATCAAAAAATAACATTTTCAACTAATATCAAAAACATTTAAGTAATGGCAACTTAAATAAAAATAACCAATATAATAAATCTGGGATATATAAAGTAACTTGTGAATATAATAAAAATATATGAAGGCCATATATTATGACTTATAGCTTATATGACATTATTTTTACCACTGTGGGGAGGGGTGGTGGGTAAAGACTGGACCGGGTCTTTGTACTCATTTAGGCTTTACTCATACATTAATTGTGCTGATGGATGGTATAGAAGGGTAATAATTCCCACTATCATATTTGATGTCAATGCGTAGTTCGTGGTTATACTGTATTACAATACAGACGAGCAGAAATACCCACTATTATACTTGGTATCAATGCGTAGTTCGTGGTCATACTGTATTACAATACAGACGAGCAGAAATACCCACTATTATACTTGTATCAATGCGTAGTTCGTGGTCATACTGTATTACAATACAGACGAGCAGAAATACCACTATCATACTTGATATCAATGCGTAGTTCTAGGGGAATGTGGAGATTACCAGTAGCAGATCTCACCTCACCTTGAGAAGGATATTTTCAGGCTTGATGTCTCGGTGAAATAGACCGTGGGAATGAAGATGTTCCAGAGCCTTCAGAATCTGATACAAGTAGTTCTTTACACGGGTCTCTGGCACACATCTAAACACAACATTTAATTATCTGCTTTCCTTCATTTTTTCATTAGTTTAATACACTTTTTCATCCTTTCTCAACTCTACCAGAATCAGCTTTTCTCTGCTCATAATCCAATGTTTTTTTATCATTTGATTTAGGATTCCCTTTGTAAAATATATCCTTTGTTAATGATTATTTATATAATTTATTTCATGTTTCTGGCACTAATGGCTGCTATTTAGCTATTTAGTCCGGACATATCAGCATGGCGGAAAAAATTTATATAGTTTTTAAATTTGATATACATATTCTTGAGAACCGTAGAATTAAATATTCGTCAAGTTGACCCTCCTCAGGTGGGGTATCATCCCTTAAAACTGAAAAAACACCCTCCAAATGGTGTGCTTGTGTGACTTTCCCCAGTTATCTTGTAAATGGTGAATTGCCCAAAAAATTGTACAAGTAAAATTGGTGGGAGCAAATTTTTATCAAAAATGCTACACATGTTGTATTCACTGTAAAGATACCGAAGTAGACGGTAGATTTTGGCACGATGCACTCTTTCTCAAATTCTTTTTGTAGTTGGGAAATTAGAAGAGCCTTATTTTTTTTTATCACCTAAAAACTTTTCTTTAGGCACTTTAAGACATGTATTCTCATCAAATAAAATTTCAGCTGAAGTTTGTTTCAAAAGTCGTTGCTGACGTACTGTGCTTTTCATGCTATTTCATTTATTGAGTAACCGTCAAATATTACATAGGCATTATCGCGATAGTGTTTGTGTGTAAATGTGACGAAAGCATCGTATAGGGTTGGAAATGTCCCCTGCTTTGGCCACATCACACTGTGCAGTAAATTACCTTCATCAATGATCTACTTACATTCCAACAATTGTGTTATTCGCTCTGGGGACAATGTTGAATGTCTCATTCAAAGATGATTTCTTCGTCTTTCCTGGCAATCCGCTTATCATTTTCATATTATATATATATATATATATATATATATTAAATATTATTTAAACACTGATAGTTATAAAAAATATTAATGAATTAAAATGTATTCAATTTGGTTGACATGCGCTTCTTACCAAAATCATCCTAAACAACTAAAAATTTTTTTTTAGATTTTAATTTTTTACATATTCTGATTGGGAGTTTCATGCTCTAAAACTTCAGTTATGAGCAGTTTTTGAACTAAATGCTAACCTTTTGGTAGTTATTTACAAAACCAGAGCATGAGAAACAAATTCTGCACTGTGTGCCAATCTACCCCTACTTTTGTCCTCTTTACTGTGCATACTATAGGTCTTAAAGCAAATTGTGTAGAATCAGTTTTGTTCTAGTCAATTTTACCTTGTGTAAAATTTTTTGGGCGATTTACCATTTACAAGATAATTGTAAAAAGCCACACAAGCACACTGTTTGGGGGGTGTTTTTTCAGTTTTAAGGGATGAAGCCTCCACCGAGTAAAGGTAAACTTAAGAGATATTAGATTCTACAGTACTCAAGAATATATATAAATCAAATTTCAAAACTATATTAATTTTTTTCCGCCAAAATGTATAATTTGACTGGACTAAATGTGAAAGTCTGTCATTAAATTCTTACTGATTATTTGTAAGCCATCAATTGTGTGTCTATAAAAAAAAATGGATGTTAACTTTAGAGTCAATCCTGTCAATAATCCACATTTGTGTTAATCTACAACATTTAATTGGTTATTTGCTAGCTAAGATTACCACACCGTCTATACCTTTTCCTTGTTCTCATCAAGTCGTACAAACTCATGTCCATCAATTCAAAGATTATAGTCACTCTGCCTGGAAGAGGGTCGCTGAAATTAAAATATAATATTATATATGTTTTTAATTACCTTTTGATATTTTTTATTCATGATTTATATCACTGATACATTGATGTAATTAAATTTAGTAAAAGATCAAAATTTCCATATATAGTGGAAGGAATAATAAATCAAAACTTACCCATCAAAAACTCATTTTTAAAATTGGAACAGTTTGGATATTCTATGGAACTATGTGATGATATCTGTATATTTATTAAACGTTATACTTCCAGATAATTAAACTCATTTTTAGGGATAAGTTCTCAAATCCTTTGATTCCTTCAGGATATTCGGGATTCGAGACTCAACTCTATAAAAAAACAAATTTTTAAGTGAATTTTGTTTTTGAGCTCTAATATTCAGAACCAATTATAATTGTAGGAAAAACTTAACAACCAAACCCCAGACCAGTAATTTAACACTTAACCGTTAGCTGAATGCATGAATATTATAATGAATGTATCATAAGAAATAACGTTAAGATTTAGTCTCTATTTGTATTTTTAATTTTTCTACTGCATTTATATTTCCTCTTGTGTTCATAAGTATTTCAAGATTTAGATTCTGATTAGGGATTCTGATTTGTAAAATATTGGATTCATCCCAAATATTAATTTATCTTAAATATTTGTATATAATGTTTTAATAGTTTATACAGTTTTACCACTAGTATGAGTTGGTTTTTGAATAAGTATACATTATATGAGTGAGAGTGAAAGGACCCACCAATTTTGCTGGTAAAGGTATTGTCACATAACTTCCAGGGTTCTTTTACAAGCCACAATCGACATAGTACCGACGGCTTTACTTACCCTCCAGAGGAAATTGTGCTACGGATTTTTATCGTACAAGAAAAATTTGTTGACTCTGACTGGGTTTGAACCCGTGAACGTCAAGACCTAAGACAAGCACTTTACCCCCAAGACCATCGAGGTCACACAGTGTGTGTGACACACTTTTGTTGAAAATACACACACTCAAAACACCCCCAAAACAGTCAGTTAAAAATGATAATAGTGCACAGATCAGTCAAAATTGCTTTGATAAATATTTCTTCACAAAACTTGTTTCTAGCTAAACCGCAGTTGAGGCTCGGAGTGGTGTGTGGTTTGTCTCGTACAAGGCAAACTAGCGTGTGTCACACCGGCCGGTTGAAACAACCCAATCTGAGTGGCGGTATGATTGTTTTTACTAACTAGTTGTCTCCCGCTAATGCTAATATCGACAAGACTGCATTATTAAAGCGGCAGTGTATGGGAGGCGAGTGGGGACCCTTCACTCCCACCTCCCCTGGTTGCTACACCACTACCTATAGGTCATAGAAAAAATTATGAGCTGTGATGATTACTATTTTATTCAGTTTATGTTTTAGACCAAATTTTGACAAATATTTTATACAACTCAGAAATCTGGATACTATTTTTTAACATTATGAACTGGTGATTTGTCAAGTAGAGCAGTACACACAGCAATAAAATTAGTGTAATTAATTTAATCTACTTTTCTATAATTATTTCTGTGCATCAAGTATTACTGAAATCCTTACATTTCGTTTAAGTTTGGCATCTTCTAGGATTTATATGGTGAATTACAGCGACAGTAAACTAGGAATTGGATTCATTCTTTTGGGACCCATGTTTATGAAACATTATGCCAAAATCCGTATGTTTGGAGAGATGCATACAAGAAAATGAGCAGATATGATTCCTATATCCCTCTCATGGAATATAAAATATCTTAAAGTTCTCTACGATTTAGTTTTATCCTGTAAATTAATAATAATCTACGTAGTAATACAAATTTTTGAATTATTTTATTTTTTACTTTAAAACTTTCAATAAATCATAGTTGATAGTTACTGGCAAATTGTCTATATATTTTTCAAAAATAATTAAGATTGAAATTTATATTGAAATTTTGACCACTGTTCAATCTATTTCGAAGTTTATTGATTTTGTTCCCTCAAAGGTGACCATAATTTAATAGAATTTTTCTTGTTCAATGACTTACAAGTGTGACTCAAACATTCTGAGGATGTTAGGATGCTCTTTCAGCTTCCTCATAACAAGGACTTCTGGGGTTTGCAGGACCTCGTCTACCCTGCGCCAGGACATAGCAATAATAGTTACTAATAAACACAGAATAGCATTTGGCAACTAAGAGAATGTGATACATAACTTTACCTTATAACTAAAGAGAGCCTTTAAAAATGGTAATTTTGCTATTTTAGGAAACAAAAAAAAAAATTGGAAAAATGGTAACCTTTATACTTTGGTTCAAAGAAACCTTTTAATAATTTGTGCTATTTAACGAACGTTGTATGCTTGTTGGTATAAAGTTGTGATACTGTGTATGGTCTCTGTATGTGAAGTCTTTAAATTATGGTGGTCACATAGTTCAAATAGTAATTATTATTAGAGTTTGTACCAACTCTTTTATTCATTTTATTTATTGGTCTGAAAAGAAAAGACAATTTAAATAGTATGTTGTTTGGTATAAAACCAAAAAGTATGGCTATAGGTTGATCATGGTCACTTAGATTCTGTTGTTGCGTGTTCATTCTTGTGTCTTTATTCTTGGTAGATGGATATAATTGTGTATTTGTATTATATTTAATCATATGATTTATATAATTATATTATCTGTTATTATTGTTTGTATGGAAATTAATGACTAATGTGAGTTGGCCTGCTTGGAAGGAAAGGTGAGAAGGTTATCTAAGGTTAAGAACGGGGATTTGGTTATATATTGGTGAGCAAGTTCTCACCTACGAAGCTCGGAAGCCATAGAACTATTGGGGAGGGCTTGTATAACTCTAGTACTATAACATGAGTCAAAATCTGAACTATATGTTTGTAAATGAAGTGCCACTGGTTTGTCAGGGTTGTTGTGGTCGGTGTAAAAACGATGACCATTCATTCATTGTCTGAGTGTTCCTGTGGTGAGGACGATGCAGTAGCTACATTGTAACCGGTATATAAGCTTTTCTGTGAAGCAGTCATAGTGGCATCCAACTTATTTATATGTTAATTCAGTTTGATGACCTAAAAGCAGTGGATCCCAAATGACGTTGGCTTAAGGCCTATGGATTTTTAGGGCAATTGGACTATCTAGATAAAGACCTACAGAAATAAAAACAGAATTAATTGCAACATTGATTGAAGACCGTTATTAAAATTGTGAACTGTATTAAAACTTTTTCGTTGAATTGTTGAATGAATTATATGATTTGTGAGGAAGGGAGGAATGAATATAAATTACTTCTGTTACACAATGATTTTATTTATTATTTTTATTATTTAGCACCGTGTCTTACTACCCGTTCGGGTTATACGCTTTAAGTACTAATTACGTCAATGGATTAGGAATTGGGAAGGTTGAATTAGAGGAAGTGAACCCACATTTGCGTGGAGGGAGAGTGGAAAACCATGTAGGAAAAACCACCCCAGTTCACCCGACCGAGATTCGAACCTCGATCTCCCCGTCCTCAGCAGTCGAGCTCAACACGACTAGCGCGTTAGCCAACTACGCCACCGAGGCGGGTTACACAATGATGCTCACTGCCTAGAGAGGTGATCATTTGTGCCCGTGAGCTGCGTGAAGTAATTTAGTTCAATTATATTTAATTGGCATTGATTTTATTTTAAATAAATCTACAATATCACAGTGCTAATAAGATTGGGGGATACATAAAATGTACACATATGAGTGAATTGTTTGCAAGAAAGAGACATTACAAGTGTTCAAGCTATGCTCAAAATGGCGAGTCTTTATATTTATTGAGGAGGAAACATGGCTTGACTTACGTTTCTCTGATTTTCTTGAGCCGCTTGGCCGCAAATAGGTCTCCGGTATGTCGATCTTGACATTTTACTACATCAGAGAATGACCCTTCTCCCACTTTCCCAAGTATTTTGTACTCTGTTAAATTAAGACATAGTATATCATCTTACCAACATTTGTGTAAGGTAAATATTAAACATCCTTAAATATATTTGGTCACTCAAAAATAAATACAAAGCCACGAGTCAACATAAGTGAGAGGAGAAGAATGGAAGGAATCAAAGGAGGAAGAGTGATGTAAGGATACCAAACTTACCCAGCCACAGGCTGGAAACAGTTGTTAATGAGGACATGGGAGACTGCAGTAACCGGCAAGGGGGTGGGGTGGGGGGCACTCATCCCCCCTCTCCCCTGGAATTATGTTTTCTATGGCAAGAAAACATTGTTAGCATTTTTAATCCTCTAGTATTCCTTACAATTTTTTCTTCCAACATTTCACAACTATCGGATTTACAATAATGGTATATGATCCAGGCTGATATAATAATAATGCACCACTCCTAGTTCCTGGAGTAACCTATTATTAGGTACTATGTAACTATCCTTGTGTCTACAGCCCATGCGATTTGTGAAACAACATGTGCTGTTGAGAAACTGTGTTGGCACAACACTAAACACACGATAATCATAACAATTAAACACTAAGGTACAAAACAAATACATTTTATGGATCTTTTTTATTTTATTACAGTGATTACTTTACCCACCTAGAGCACGTGATTAAATATAATAAAAGTACTGAGTCGTCATGTTGTTTGACATTGTTGTCATGATTTGACATCCTAACGAAATTAAGAGACCAAGGGATGGGCGTTTTCAATTCAATAATCGATTCATTAGGATAAATCTTTTATAAAAACTATGAATCAATTACTCAATGCATCAACTAATATAATGATTATTATTAAATAATGTAGTGTATAAAATGTAAATTAAGTGTGTAAGTGTAGCGGTCTTAGACCAAAAACATGTTTCTTATATAAAGCAATATGTTCTTCTGATGGTTGCTTATCGATAGTTCTTCAAGTTACTTTAATATATTTTAGTGTCAAATCATATGCTCTAAGGCTACAAAATTGTATATATTGTATTAGTGCTGATAAAAATAATAATATATGTATGAAAGATTTTTGATGAATAATAGCAGCCGAGGGCGTAGAAAGGTGAGAGTTCGAGGGGTCCAGACACCCCCTGGAATTACATAAATAAAAACTTAATGTTTAAATTATTTACTGTTACTGCAGTTTTAAATGTATACGTCATCAACCAAATATTAGTTAGTGAATATTTTAATATTTACCTTCAAGATACACCTCGTGAGACTTCCAAATGTAAAATTAGCTCTGTGAACATTTCACACACTGTGCTTCTTTCCTCATATGGTACATTCATATGGTATTGTAAAATAAAGGATGTTTCTTAGAAAGAGCCGACTAGGTGGGTTCCGAGAAAATGAGGCAAACATTTCACTATCAACTGTAAGATCCTACTTGAGGAATCACACTAAGTAACGAGCAGCTTAAATAACAGAACAACTTTCAAACGTGGAGTTAGTAGCTTATGTTTACTACCTTCCTCCACCCATCATCTCCAACTGTCAGAAGTGAAGTTAGTAGCTTATATAGGTAGGTTTACTACCTTCCTTCACCCATCATCTCCAACTGTCAGAAGTGGAGTTAGTAGCTTATGTAGGTAGGTTTACTACCTTCCTTCACCCATCATCTCCAACTGTCAGAAGTGGAGTTAGTAGCTTATGTAGGTAGGTTTACTACCTTCCTCCACCCATCATCTCCAACTGTCAGAAGTGAAGTTTGTAGCTTATGTAGGTAGGTCTACTACCTTCCTTCACCCATCATCTCCAACTTCAGAAGTGGAGTTAGTAGCTTATGTAGGTAGGTTTACTACCTTCCTTCACCCATCATCTCCAACTGTCAGAAGTGGAGTTAGTAGCTTATGTAGGTAGGTTTACTACCTTCCTCCACCCATCATCTCCAACTGTCAGAAGTGAAGTTAGTAGCTTATGTAGGTAGGTCTACTAACTTCCTTCACCCATCATCTCCAACTTCAGAAGTGGAGTTAGTAGCTTATGTAGGTAGGTTTACTAACTTCCTCCACCCATCATCTCCAACTGTCAGAAGTGGAGTTAGTAGCTTATGTAGGTAGGTTTACTACCTTCCTCCACCCATCATCTCCAACTGTCAGAAGTGGAGTTAGTAGTAGCTTATGTAGGTAGGTTTACTACCTTCCTCCACCCATCATCTCCAACTGTCAGAAGTGGAGTTAGTAGCTTATGTAGGTAGGTTCTACTACCTTCCTCCACCCATCATCTCCAACTGTCAGAAGTGGAGTTAGTAGCTTATGTAGGTAGGTTTACTAACTTCCTCCACCCATCATCTCCAACTGTCAGAAGTGAAGTTGTAGCTTATGTAGGTAGGTTTACTACCTTCCTCACCCATCATCTCCAACTGTCAGAAGTGGAGTTAGTAGCTTATGTAGGTAGGTTACTACCTTCCTCCACCCATCATCTCCAACTGTCAGAAGTGGAGTTAGTAGCTTATGTAGGTAGGTTTACTAACTTCCTCCACCCATCATCTCCAACTGTCAGAAGTGGAGTTAGTAGCTTATGTAGGTAGGTTACTACCTTCCTCCACCCATCATCTCCAACTGTCAGAAGTGGAAGTTAGTAGCTTATGTAGGTAGGTTTACTAACTTCCTCCACCCATCATCTCCAACTGTCAGAAGTGGAGTTAGTAGCTTATGTAGGTAGGTTTACTAACTTCCTCCACCCATCATCTCCAACTGTCAGAAGTGGAGTTAGTAGCTTATGTAGGTAGGTCTACTACCTTCCTCCACCCATCATCTCCAACTGTCAGAAGTGGAGTTAGTAGCTTATGTAGGTAGGTTTACTAACTTCCTCCACCCATCATCTCCAACTGTCAGAAGTGAAGTTTGTAGCTTATGTAGGTAGGTTACTACCTTCCTCCACCCATCATCTCCAACTGTCAGAAGTGGAGTTAGTAGCTTATGTAGGTAGGTTTACTACTTCCTCCACCCATCATCTCCAACTGTCAGAAGTGGAATTGTGAATTGTGTTGGAGTTGGATACACTAGGTACCATTAGCTGTTTAGCAAATTCTATTTTTTGCTATTGATAGTTTTCTCTTGAATGTAACAAGTGTAAATTAATAAAACCAGTTAGGTCTATAATATTACATACTAACCTTAAATTGTTTCAGTGGCACTATCTTCATGGTTGAAGTCTCTTCAAATTTCTTAAATTCAGCCCCTTGCTTTTGCTGTAGATGTTTTTGAATATTTGTAGTATTTCAATAAGAAGACAATGTTCACTAAAGAATTTATTTACCTCTAGTTTTTTTTTTTTTTTTTCAATTTTGGTGAAATATTAATTGACTCCTAGCTTTACTTTTCTTTTGATTGTTTGGATAATATATTTTAAGTTGAAAAAAAAATTAAAAAAGTTAAATTAAAAATTTCAATAGGTTGTTACTTTACATAAAAATCCCTTGCGTTTTAAAGAAACAAATTGGTAAATGGTTAGAATTAGTATGGTTAAGTTATTAGTTTACAAGTAACAGGAGGTGACCTGTCGATCTAGGGGTAAGTTGTCAGACTTCTGTGCTGGGGTTCGGGGTTCAATCCTCGGTCCCGGCACAGATTTATCTGACTACCAAACCCTTCCTTCACCTCTGACAAGACATCTTGTGAATGTGGGGAATGCCAGGCCTCCACCGTGGTTCGGATTCCACGTTAAACTGTAGGTCTTTCATTTCATCTCACAACCACCCTACCATTACACATTAGCGTAAGTGCGTATAACCCGAACGGGTTAGTAAGACGTGCTGTTAATAATAAAAAATACAAGTAACAGGAGGACTGATCTCTGGGTAATCACCAGTTTGAAATTATCTTTCTTTTGTTAAGCAACATGATGGGAAACATTATAAGTCAAACCTTTTAATTATTGAAATAACTAATTACACTAAAGATAATTCCAAGCAACATAATTATAGATATAAGTGAGTATAGCATATATTAAAACAAATTATTCACTTAAATCATCTATATGTCATTAATAAAATATATGGTTTATATAGTTTGGCATCATGATTAAAAAAAAGAAGAAAATACCCTCAACATTATGATGCAACATACTATCCATTCAAGGCAGGAACGGTGTATTCCAGTACGTTATAAAATATTATTTTCTTCTTTCAGTTATGAAAGAACCCCATTTTCCGCTTTCAGTTCTGACACTCTTTAATTTAAAAAAACAAAAAAAAACTTTGTTTAAGATATTAAAAGTCTATTTTCTAAACCAACTGGGTAAATCTTCGAACTGTTTTATTTTTGTATATTTTAAGGGATAATTACGGAAATTGTATATTTTTTAAGAAATGCACCTGCAATAGCACGAAAAAAAGATTGTAAAGCCACGTGTAGAAAACAACCTTCAGTTAGGCCTGGCTTAGACTAGTACCACAGGGATATTGGTGCAGGTAAATGATCACATATATTGAACAAACACAACACCCAGTCACATGTTTGTTAATTTATCACCGTGAGAAGCCAGGCTGCAATAGTTTTACCAATAATATATATTTTTAGCCGTGTACTATTGTGGAACGCTAAAACCTATGAAACGTTAACTTCCACATGTCGCTCTGATTGGCAGCTGGTCTAAAGTACATGCATCACTCGAGTTTACTTGGCTGACAGCTTATAAAGCTACTAGAAATAGCCCCTAATGTATCCCACGCCAACATCTTATATCTGTTACTTTGGACAGCTGTAATGAAAACATATGGTACTCTATGAATGTTAACATCAGTCATTTAGGACAATTTTATTTATTTTTATTTTATTTATTTATATTTATTTGAAGTCGGGCACAAAGCTTATTTATAGTTTGGTTTCACTTACAATTTTTTTTTCTTTTACTCACAGCACTTTCATAAAAGGTATAACGGATATAACGTTCGTTCACGATAGGTTTTTGCCTGGATGACAGTTCGAAAATCATATGTTTATGTTTTGGGTTGCCAACACTTGTAAAAGATCACTGTTTCGTTATAAATGTAAAGATCTTTAATTACCTGTTATATATTACATTTAAAATAGCGTAAACTTAAGTTTTCTCATACTATTTAATTTTTTTAAAATAATTTCTTTTTATCCAACTCGAAACAATATTTTAAACATAATTAAAAGTACTTATTCTTCGTTTTGGAACGTTATTGATTTTGTGTAATATAGTGCACACATCATACCTTTTAATACAGGCATCATATTTACTTGGAAAAGAAAAAATTATTGTCATTTTTTTTACATACAATAAATGATTTTATGATTATTTTATCGTATTTTGAAATATTTAACTGAATAAAATATTTTAATCAACTGCGTGTCTGCATCATTGTAAAAAACTTGTTTACTGTCATGTTCAACCACATGGTTTAAATTCGTCGGTCGCCTTTTTGAAGCTATGTTCGTTAGCAGTTTTTGTGAAAGTGGTGCGAATATTATTTTTAAGTGGAATAAAACGATAAATAAACTTTGTGTCCGTCCTCAAATAAATATATTAATAATATTGGCCTAAATTACTGTGGTTAACTATCACGTTAATATATTACCATCTGTTTTCATTACAGTCATCCAAAGTGATAGATGTCAGCTGTTGGCTTAGTGATATATTAGGGACTACTTCTAGTAACATTTCGAGCTGTCATCCAAGTAAACTTAGGTCGTGAATGAATTATATCTTAGAAATTGCAACCGATGAATTTAAACCATGTGATTGATCAAGACGCAAACAAGCTCTTTACAATTGTGTACTTACGCAGTGGATACAAATATTTTATTATAATGTACAAGAAAAGTACAAGTATTTTCTTTTTTCCAAGTAAATACAATGCCTGTATTAAAAGGTATTAATGTATGCACTATATTACACATTAGACACAGCATTCTAAAACAAAAAATAATTACTTTTAATTATGTTTAAAATATTGTTTGGATTGCATAAAAAGAAATGATTAAAAGTAATTAAATACTGCGAGGAAACTTAAGCTTACGTTATTTTAATTGTAAATTATAACATGTAATTAAAAAGCATATAATCTATAGCAAAACATTTATCTTTTTGTCAGTATTAGCACGCGCGCAATTCAAATATTATTAAGAAGTTTGAACTACGCTTTCATTTGATGGATTTAGCTAATATGATGAGTAGCTAATAATTAAGATTAACAAAATATAAGCTCATTAGTAAAATATATAGGCTATTATAAATTATAATAGTTGATTGCTCAAAATTTTTAAAGCATTTAAATTTGCTTGTTTATGCAATAAACATATTTTGTTAATCAAATTTAGCTGTGTATGGGAGGGGGGAGAAGATGAGGGGGGGGGAGTTAGCAAAATCATTAAGGCTTTTTACAATAGTTGTAATATTACGATGCTTTATTTTCAGTTGTATGCCTAGGTAAAAACATTTACTCCTCTTCATTGTGTAAGTGTCCTGGGTGTAGGCCTGAAGCATCAATTCGATATCCCAAAAAAGGTTGTTGCTGGGACTCCAAACTAACATTTTGCTATTTTGACTTGAAGGCCATCATCACTGAGTCACTGAAGCACCTGACACAGTTTGTTCTTGTGTTCTTGTAACGTTCTACTTGCTATTACTATATACTACTACTACTATGTGGTCCAGTAGGATTGCCACTCCCTCCATATTTGCGAATAAGTTGGCCATCATTCTTTGGAAAACGCCTGGTGCCACGTTAATCCCGAATGACAAGCGGTACACCCGGTGGAGTCCTCTGATTGTGTTTACTGTTAAAACATCTGCAGATTCGCCATCTACTTTGAGCTGCGTATATGCTTGCTCTAAATCAATTTTTGGAAAAATTGTTCCTCCTGCCAGTTGTGCGAAAGCCTCTGAAGCTGTAGGTAAGGGTATGTATCAGGCTTTAAGGCTTTGTTCGGTGTTGCCCTGTAATCCCCACAAAGGTGAACCTCCCCATTTCCTTGTTCAATAATAATTAATGGTGTGGCCCATCTAGAGTATGTCACTGGCTCATACACGCTCAGATCAACTAGCCTTTGAATTTCCTTATTCACTCTGTCTCTTAACGCAAATGGCACTGGCCTGGCCTTATAATACTTTGGTGGTATGGATGGATCCAGCTCCAGTCTCACCATAGACCCATTAAACTCTCCAAATATGGCGTCGGATACTGCAGGGTAACCGTGTTTAAATCTTTAACCTCACTTGGAGTAGATAGGATATTTTTCACTGTAACCATATTGTTTATCCTGTATCCAGGTACCGGTAATTATTGTTGACTATTAATGCTGGTAGGGTTTCGCTCTGTGTTCGCTAATGTGTTGCCTACAACATTTAGCCCGTGAACTGTGAGCCTAAGGACTCAAACCACGGTCTTCCAAGTAGACTGGGTCCATGGCCTGTGAATACTGCCAGGGTTAGGGTCGATCGTCTTTACTTAAATTGAACCTCTACTGATTTTGAGCCTAGTAGTCGAAGTGGTGTGTCAGCTCCCTAGATACGCAAATCTAAGTCCAAGGACTCCAACTTGGGTTGGTGAGGCCACAGTACTTTATAAGTTTCCTTCGAGATGAGCGTCAGGGCTGCCCCTGTGTCTACCTCCATGGTGTGAAACATACCGTCTGTACGGAGGGACAGTTTTATCGCTGGCATTGTGGGTTGCCTCTTGGTGTCAGGTACACTGTGTTTCGATACGTCTTTAATATTGAATAGCTCCAGCCCCTCTATTGATATTTACTTGGAATCTTTTTTATGAGGCTCTGTTATCTCCGTTACTTTATGTGCCCTTGATGTATTCCTACCGTGTCTCGTCTCCGAAGACAAACAGACTCCACATGCCCTCTTTGAGCACAAGCTGTACACTAAAGATAGTTTTGATCCACCGTACAGTGGCGTGTTTGATATTGCCCTGCACATCTCAAACACTGTCCCGGAAAGAGGTGCACTTCATCCGTACATCCTCTACATATTTTCTGGTAACTTCTATTGCTATTTTAAATGTCAGGTTGGGCTTGATAAAAATTGTTGCTGTAGCTGAGTGTCAGCCAATCCGCAAACAAATTGATTACAGAGCATCTTTTCCATTACCACCACACCATTAAAATCACAACAATCTACAAATCAGTGAAGATCAATGGCAAACACATCTATACACTCCCCTATCTGCTGGCGTTGGCAGGTGAACAGGTGGTACTGCACTGTTTAGTTTGATCGAGTTGCGAACGCGTAGTCAGCCGATCAATGAGTTCTACAAATGGAATCTCACTCAAATCACGTACCCCAAATTCGTCACTGAAAATTGTCAACGTACCTAACCCACAACTACACAAAAGTGGGCACTCTTCTGCGTATCATCGACGATGTTCTTCGATAAATTGCGCCAAGTATAGCGGCCATGTTAAGGTCTAACCCATGTTGAATTCCTGTCGTTCAGACATAATGACTGATAATTAATAATGCTCCAACCAATTAATTATTAAATTATACACGCACACGGCTTAGTTGATTATTATAAGCATCTGTTTCCACTCTCTCGTCGCCATCTGTAATGTATGCGAGTGGTAACTGAAGTCACGTTATAAACGCAAATATAATAGGGGCCGTTCCCGGCCGATTCATCGTAACACTGACGCTACACTCGTTTGTACCTCATGGTGGCTGCGTATTTCACTTGTTTCTCAGTTGTTTACAGTGATTTCTAGCCCACATCAACACTTATATTACACATATACTACACGTTCTAAGAATAATTGTTTAGTTATATCCTTTATCGTATATTAAGACCAAAAGAATAAGATTTTATTTGATTCACCGCACTACAAACGTCTTAATGCAGTGGCGGCTCACCACAAGACGAACTTGATGACCGCCAGGACAGTACCGGGGGGGGGGGGGGGGCGATGGGGTTCACCCCCCCCCCAACTAGTTAAGTAAATTAAGAATTTATTTTCACCGTGTTATGTTTTTATGCTATTACACTTTTCAGATATCTCTTAGTGGCAAAGGTTGAGGAGTCATAATAGGTTTAAAGCTTGGCTGTGATTTAATTCTCAAATCTATTGATTATTTTCCTTATATGACCAACCTTTCCTAGAAATGTTAGCTCTAGCTATCTTCATCAACTCTGGAATTTACAAATCAGTTAATCCCTTACGTTTGTTTTCACAACTCGCCAGCCAGACCTTGGTGGAAAAAGGGGATAGATATAAGGAAATTAATTTATATTGACACACTACAAAATGCGCTATTATATTAGTTTTTTAAATTGGAAAACTTTTAAAGCTACACAGAGTCAAACTCGTATTATTAATAAACATACTACATCCATATCTGTGACTTGTGTAAATATTTGTACAGTGACTATCACAATAAAAAATAATATAGATACTTACTTTTCAAAAAGGTTGTAGACATTGTAAATCCAAAGTGTATATTTTAGGTTCCATGTGCTCAGTACACATTTGATTAATTTTGCTTCACTCCCTCAAAATGAAACTAATATATTCATGCACATCATTGCTACATTAGTTGCCATGGTAATATATATACACGAAGTCTAATGATAAATCAATTAACTCAATGATATTTTATTGTTGATTATATTAAAATAGCAATGGCCCAAGGGTCGTCTATGCTAGGGACCAATTGTATTGACTACATATTACATCGTGTTGTAATAATTATAAGATTAGGCTTACCTCCATGTAAAACTTATTGTGATTAGAGAATAGCACATACGGTAGTACAAAGGAAGTTGAAACTAGTTATGGGTCGAACCAGCTCGTTGACGGGAGCTAGCTCACATAAGCTCACTTGCCTAAAATAGTCGTTCATATGAGTCATAAATTAGGAATTTATTTCTGTCAATTTATATTTTTATTAAGTTTTTATTTATTCTAAAATGTTTATTTATGTTGACGTTACTAGAACGCCATGCGGCCAGATGCTATACGACATTTAATTAATTTATTTTCAAACTTATTGTTGTCAACGGACGTTACATTGCGCCGAAGGAAACACCAGATAATACTTTTTCAGAACAAGAAATATACTTATCTACTTTTTTTTTCAAAATATTCCATTCACATTTTAAAACAATATTGATCAGGTGTAATTTTATTTTTAACATCTTTTAACAGATTCTACGAGAATCCTAACGGCCACGCTACACGAGGAAGAAATAAATGAATCGCAGCAGAGGGGGAAGGTGACGAAACAGATCTGTCCTCAAATTTCGTACTTTTTAATATTAAAAGGCCCATGAGGAAAAAAGAAGAAACTGAGTTTATTTACAAACAATGATCATATGTCAGACTGTCGTATATCAGATTCAGATGATTCAAATGATAAAGATCGATCCAAGATTGAACATCCCTAGTCGTGAATGACAATCAATAAAATAAAGGATCAGTGAATTGGAACAGATTAAAATAAGTTGAAAGTTCATGGGTCCCATAAATCTTTGGGAAAGAATGGTATTTTGGTAGTACAGAAGGAAGCTGTATGGAACTAGTCACAGGTGGAGGGCCCTTATGACAATGGTTGAGGAGGGCATAAAAGGTAGTTGAATGTACAATATAATGAGAAGAGAAGGGAACAGATATTTTTCAATGGATGAATACCCCAAATGTTTTGAAGTCTCTTATATATATGGTTTTTCCCTACGTGTTTTATTCAACCACGAAGCTTAGACAACTCTTAAAGCAGTTTGGTGGAAGATTATATTGGTGAGTGGACTAAAAGCTGCTATTCGAGAGAGATCAGGGGACTGTTTTTACTTTCAGTAGTTGGCCAGCTTTTCCAACGACCCTATATTGTCAGATTTAGATAGGAAGAAACCTTTTTACGGTGTCATTTCTATCCATACAATACATAATTTGTATATTTTATTTTAATTTCGTCATGAATTTATCTTTATATGGGCCCAAATACGAGACTATTTTTATTTACTTCTAGTTCTCTCTTATAGCGCTTCATTATGTCTAAAATCATATCATATAACCTTGATTTAAATAATTGACACTAGCGCTTTAATTTGATTCACATTTCAAATAAACTAACCGACAAAACAATTGTTCTTTTAGATATTGGACTCCCTTAAATGAAAATATTTTTTATTTTAAAATTAAAATAATGTTGGTAATGTCTGTTTCTTCGGCGAGCACATGAACTAATAACTTTGTAACAATTAATTTTTCTACCTTAAAATTAGTTTATTATCATTATTATTTTATAGTTCAGGATTTATTGTATAAAATAGTAGATCACGTTTTACAGGTTCGTAAAGTTAATACAGTTATTTCAAATTTTCAATGTCTATTATACAATGTCAAAACTGGCAAGCCAACCATAATATTATAATTATTTTTTTAACATTTTAAATAAGGACTTACTTCATTTTTCTGGAAGTAAGGCTTTACATGTCCACTTTTTTTGTCTGAATATGAAATAGTTAGCCTACATTTCAATTTTATTTTTAGAGTTTGGTTGGAGTGCTTGAACATTTTAATTAATTGTAATTTTAAATGGTCAATTTCGTGTTCCTTACACACGTAGATTCTCACACAATACAATATTTATTATTTAACTTAATTTTTAATACACATGATCAAAACAAATTTGTGGTGCTCAAAAACAAGTTTCTTATGAAGATATTTTGTCATAAATGGGATGAGACGGCGAGGAGTTGAGGAAGCTACATAATGATGACTTACCCTGTCATAATGTGTGTGCCTAAATTAAGAACCAAGTGTACATCCCGAACTGGCAGTAAGACGCGATGCTAATAAAAAAAATATTCTCTTATTAAAAGTAAAATAAATAATCACTTGTTTTACAATCCCTTATGTTCAATAAGTGCACCCAATAAACTTAAATTTTTAATAGGCCTAGGAGAGGTCAACAGTTGTATTTTTAATAAAGTACATTTCTTTATTAATTCTTTCTCTTTGCACTATGTAGGACTACCCAAACTTAATTTGGAAATTGTCTCAATTCAATTTTAAACAAAATCATATAATAAAGATTAAATTTATTTCATAAGTTGAAAAGAAGATAGGTAGGCCTACCCTAGCCTATGGTTTGATATAGGCCTAAGAGTCGAGCAAAGCTTATGGTACATCACAAAGAGAGTGTAGGCCCTAATATTTGTTTGAACTAACAAAAAAATACATTTATAGCACACATTGTTGCCTGGGCATATTGAGTTGTATAGTTACTGCTCTAAGGGTGCGTACATACTGAGGAACGTGCACATCACTCACGGAACAGTCTGCGCATACCGAGCAGAACGCTCTTCGTACCCGGCTAGAGAAAGTCATTGTGCATGGAGCATTGTACTGCAATGGTTCTTAAATTTTATTTTTTCATCAAAACATTATAACTAAAAGATTTTTAATTTTAGTTTTAAAATATTTATTAAAACGAATTTTTTTTTTTTTATAGCATTAGTGATGGTAGTGATGGTAGTGATGACATGTCAACAGCGTCAACATTTTACTTAACCAGTAATAGATTTAGACAGCTTTGGCCTAGTGCACATCCTATCATTATAAACTATACACTAAATATACTCTATATACACTAAAGGGCATAACAATCAGTTATCCATTTCTGATACCTCAATTTAAAAAAAAAATTGCTTTTAGCTGGTTTTGTATAGGGCCTATAGATAGGCTATATAAAAACGATTTTGAGAAAATTGATTTGATCGATTTTTGCAATATCCTTGATTCTAGAGTTAGATATCTAACTCTTAGCCTGATTGGTAAAATGTTAGACTGAGATACACACACAGACAGACAGACAGCATCGGAAAAAATTTGGGAGGGGCGGGGTTAAGGGGTCATAAAAAATCAATATCCATCAAAATCTCGAAATTGATTGCCTTGACGATCACAACACTTTCTCTATCTAAGGGGTTATGACAGTAAAAATCGCAGTTTAAAACCTTTTTGCAACCCATTAAAAATCGGCTTGCAGCCCAACAGTGGGTCACGACCAACAGTTTGATAACCACTGCTTTATGCCTACGTTACCCGGGGCTCATTCTGGTTCCATAACAAAAATTAAAATTCCGGTTTTGAGATGCACACGGTTGTGTACAGGAGCTACTAATGTTTAAACTCCAGATCTCTGCGTGTGATAGATACCGCGCACTGCTCCTGATAAAAAATATTTATAATATAATATGATATCTTAAAACTGTGTAATAAGATTATAATAAAATCTGGTGTCTACGAATATCTACATTCGTTATTTAGTTCCCTTACCAGTCCATCTGGTTTCAGTAGCAATCCTCTTCCAGTTCTTGTTAAGAATATATCAATTATGGTGGTTTCTACGCATCTTGTACCAGATTTCGGGGTACTTTGAGATATTATTTATTAGTTTATCTCTTATGTCACTCATATTCTTCCTAAAATACACTCGGTCTATAGAAAATCCGAGCAAGACAAACGTAGAAGTAAAAGTCAATTTGATAAAAGATAAAATAAAATGTGCACTGAACAACAATGAAGGTTTGCTTTGACCTTGAACCAACCAATGAGTGCACCGCGCACAACCCTTCACAGAAACAAACCAGTTTGTTTCTTGTGTCTGGTCGGAGTGAAGCGCGAAGAGTGAGTTGCTTGGCATGAGTTTGTTTTTGCAACTTGTGCGATGTGAGCGCTCTTCAGCATTCACTCACCCTAACTTGGTGTTGTGAGAAAAAAACTAGGCTAAATGATCTCAAAATTTTGTATTTTATAGTGTCTTAAAATTCTCAAAATTTTGTATTTTATAGGTGTCTTAAAATTCCCCGGTTAATCACAGTGTAGGCCTAATTGAATATTGTGACAAACTTTAAAATTTTAAAAAATATAGGGGAAATTTATGGTTAGTCTACCAAGAAATGTATCTGTGTCACTAAACAATGTCACCTTAAAGCATTGTTTTTATACAGGAATAAACAGCTTTCAGATTTAAAAACAGTATTATTGAACATTTAAAAAAAAAGTGTGTTTTCTTAAGTTTATCTCCTTTACGGTATCAATTGCTTTTATGCTCTCTCAAATATAGGTAGTCCTGGTATTTTAGTAATATCTCTACAAGTCAACTGTTGGTAACAATGCAAGAAGATGACCAAACTCAATCCGCAGCCTTACCTATATCGACCGACATCTCTAGGATAACCACATCCAAAATTTCATTTCATTACCTTAGTAACCATAACCCCAGTTAAAACACCAATAATTTAAATATTCTCTGAATTTAATTCAGACAATTCAAAATTGTCTGAATTTATCTGATTAGGGGCCTAGTTATGTAACATATAATTTATATTCTTTTAAACATATATAGGCTTAAAGAAGACCACTTCATATATCTTCTAGAAACACTGATGAAAATAAATAACTAAAAAATCCAGATTTTCATAAAATTTTCAAATTACTTCTTGGAAGATTCCATTTTAAAAATATTGTTGGGCAAATACCACTTCAAATAGCTTCTAGAGGAAATTGTCAAAAAATCAAGGTGGAATCACTAAACACTTTTGAGGGGCATCCATATTTCAAAAAGGTCTAGCGGAGGACCACTTTAAATGATAGCCTTTTTTAGGCCATTCCATTCTTAAATTACAGTACAGGCGCTTACCATCTCTTTACAGCCCATCATTAGTTTCCCCATAGACGCTGTCCTTTTTATTCTTAGCACAGTAGCCATTTTATAG
The DNA here is from genome assembly GCA_039000515.1 of Timema cristinae. Lineage (NCBI taxonomy): Eukaryota > Metazoa > Arthropoda > Insecta > Phasmatodea > Timematidae > Timema > Timema cristinae. The sequence goes on from JBCFYV010000001.1 coordinate 4,304,397, forward strand.
CTTAAAAATAAGCATTGTTATGTCTATGAACTTTGCTTGCTATATAATATAAACCTTCACTGATGCACCTAGTGGACCATTGGACAAAGGTAATGGTTGTCTCTTGAATCGATCATTAGCGCCCAGTCCCAATAGTTAGCACCCAGTCCCAATAGTTTGTGGGCCTGAAGATTTCATATAAAGACAAACAATAAATTACTGTGTGTTGGAACATGTCTTGAAGTTGGAGATAATTTGCAGATTTGATTTCTAGTTCCTCTTTTTTTTAGATGGGGCCGACTGCGGTATTAGTTCCTCTTATTTAGATGGCGATGGCGGTATTAGTTCCTTTTTTAGATGGGCACTGCGGCGTATCTATCCCTTATTAATGGGCCGATGCGACTGTCTCTTATTTAGATGGGGGCCATGGCGCGTATCTAGTTCCTCTTTTAGATGGGATCCGCGTACTAGTTCTCTTTTTAGATGGGCGATGGCGCGATCTATCTCTTTTTAGATGGGCAGGCGCGTATCTTCCTTTTTAATGGGGGCGAGGCCGGTATAGTCTTTTTTAGATGGGGCGATGGCCGGATCTATCTCTTTTTAGATGGACCCATGGCGTATCTAGTTCTTTTTTAGATGGGCGATAGCGCGTATTAGTCTCTTTTCCTCTATAAACTGTTGTTTGTATTGTTCAAGTATTCAAATTGTATTTGTACAGTTATCAATCAGCAACAAATTAGTCTAAACAGATTTTTTTTAAAGTACATCCTTTCAATAAAAACCTTCCACGTTTAAAATTATGGCACTTTATATTTATTAACACAATACTAAAATTAGATTAGTTTGATTTTATTTAGTGGGATTGACTCTAAATAAAACAAATTGTTTGAAAAACAAATTATTTCATTCATATAGGCGTTAGGCTGGGGTACTTGCTTTTGTTAAATACGCCAGTGCATCTTCTAGAGGGTTAATAGAACTACTAAATATAGTTAACAGACCAAATTCATGTAGATTTTGTTCACCACATCTTTTTACCTAAGTGACAAAAAAAATCATATATTTGGGTTTTAGGTTGCCAGCACTTGTAAAAGATCACTTTTTTGTTAGAGGCCCTAAATTTTTAAATACATGTTATATTTTACATTTAAAATAACGTAAACTTCACACTAGCATATTTCATAACTTTTAATAATTTAATTTTTATCCAATCCGAAACAATATTTTAAGTGTAATTAAAAGTACTTATACTTCATTTTGGAATGTTATCTATAATGTGTAATATAGTGCATGCATTAATGCCTTTTAATACAGTCATCACATTTATTTAGAAAAGAGAAAATACTTTTACTGTTTTATATATAATAAATTATTTTATGATAATTTTATTGAATGTCAAAATATTTACCTGAATACAATATTTTTATCCATTGCATGGATGCACCATTGTAAAGAGCGTGTTTGCATCATGATCAATCACATGTTTTAAATTCGTTGGTCACTATTTTGAAACTATATTCATTAGACCTTTTGTAAAAATGCTGTGAATAATATTTTTTTAAGTGGGAAAAAAATGATAAATAAGCTTTGTACCCAACCTCAAATAAATATAAACAATATCGACCTAAAAAGGGGGACCTGGTGGTCTAGGTAAGATGTCAGACTTTAGTGTTATGGGCCTGGGGTTCAAATCCCGGTCCTGGCACAGATTTATCTGATTACCAAACCCTTCCTTCACCTCTGGGAAAGTGTGTGCCTTCACGCTTTGTGGACATGTGGAATGCTAGGCCCCCACCGTGGTTCGGAACCCACGTTAAACTGTAGGTCCCCTCTGCTTTCCCCCATCATCATTCTTAAGTATCATCTGGGGATAACGGAATTCACCCTGATAGTGTCGCTACCTCAGAAATGATTTCCTCCATACACCAAGAGAGCAGAGGTAAGATAGAGTCGAATGGCTAGATCTAGAGCATTAGCCCCACCACACATATTGGACTAAATTACTGTGCTTAACTATCACATTCATACAATACTATATGTTTTCATTACTTCTATCCAAATCTGTCACAGATTTCATCTTTTGGCGTAGGGATACATTAGGGACTATTTCTAGTAACTTTTTGAGCTGTTATCCAAGTAAACTCGAGTGGTGAATTTACTTTAGTATAGTTTTGTCACATCTTTGAATAAAGACTCTTTAATACTTTTAAATTCCTGACACACGGAAACATTCAAGAGTTGTTCCCTGTTTTTCCTGATCCTCAAAATTCAAGCATAGTTTCTGGTTTTCCCACTCACTGTACCCGCATATCCCCCCCCCCACCCCCCTCTTAATATGAATAGCGAGACCCCTCATAAAATGACTTATTATAAATTAATAAACACCACAAATCAATATTCTTACTAAGTTACTTAAGTAAATTATAATCATAAAGAAACAAAATCACATTTTAAAGTTATTAAGTATAAATGAAATCAACATAGTCTTGTAACCATACCGATGGCCTCATGGTCTAAGGTGCTACTCTCACAGTAGACTATACTGCCAATGATGGGGATATGAAGGTTAGTATCTCAGCTGGGTATACTAAGGGAGGTTTTTCCAAAATGGTTTTCCACTCTCTGTCCACACAAATGTGGATACACTTTAGAAAGTAAATATAAACTTTCTCATCCCTAAAACCATTAGTGTAATTAATACATAAGCATATCACCTGAATCGGTAGTAAGACGCGGTTCTAAACTAAACACTGGTCTACACTACACACTGCATTCACACAACACAATATATATAACATGCCTTTATCTTAAGGTAGGTGGTTTAAAAACGGCTGATGTTTATATTTTCTCAAACTATAAGCATTTAGGGGGGAGGGGACTGATATCTGAACCCCTGCCCCCCTTAAAATATCCCCACCCTCTTATTATTTTTTCTTTGGGGACTCATTTGTGAAGTGTTCTTTGAAATACCTTTTGAATAGTTTCCATTTGAAAGCTATTGCCTAATTTCAAAGACTTACCCACTTCGACAATTCTCCCCACACTAACTAATAGGCCTAAGTTTATTTGTCAGCATTTTGTCATAGTCTACACAGCTCTTTTTTCTGACTAATTAACAAAATCGCAAACAGTTTTTAAAATTGTAATCTAACATTACAATGATGCTGACAAGAAAAAAACCCCTCGTATTTCCTTGTTTTGTTTAAAAAGGGAACAGATATTTTTTTTGGTTATATCTTGGGGGTTGTCGGGGGGGGGGGGGGAGGAGTATGTTTGAATCCCTCCAAACCTTCACTGGCTACATCCTTGATTATCAATAATCCACGAGGTTAAGATTTGTACCTACAGTAATAAATGGTTGTAGCTTGTAACTTATATATGCTGGTAGTGTCACTCAATCATACAAACCCATCTTGGCTATATATATGATCATTCTGACTGTCAAAGAGTACTTAAGAAATACTTGATTAGCTTCTCAAAATTCCCTTTTAATCCCTAATAACATGCAAAAGCTCACAACAGAATGACAAGCCTATTAAATTTAAAACCAATTTGGGAAAGTATTATTTTTTTTTTGCAGGAAAACTGGGAGTTATACTTGAATTTTAATCAAAGGTTTGAGTGGCCACTCTGATTTAAGTTTAATTCTATCTATACACCATTTTATTAATCTTATTTACATTTGGGATTAATTCTTAACTCTTGTTTTTAGTTGTGTGACACTAGAGATTTTTAAAAAAAGTGATTTTGTACCTGAAATATTTGAATGTTATGTTTTTGTTGGTGATATTGACGTGTTGCAGAAGGTCTGGGCTAGAGGGGAGTGGCGATCACCTCCTCGCAGACCCCCCTCTGCCATGCCACGTAGCAAGAGGCGATCAGCTGCTGACATGGGACTAGAGGATGACGAGAGACACTATGGCAAGAGACTGAGAAATACTGCAAGGTAATCAACAAGCTGGATTAGAAACCAGTACCACTGGCGAAACGAGGGAAATAATTCATCTTCAATAGTACTGGGTTAAAGCCGATTTGTATGAGTCCTTTATTAGGGGAACCACCTCAACACGCCCTGCCTCCAACATTTCCATCCTGAGACCCAGCAGAGCAGACCTCCCTCCAACATTTCCATCCTCATACCTAGCAGAGCAGACCTCCTTCCAACATTTCCATCCTCATACCTAGCAGAGCAGACCTCCCTCCAACATTTCCGTCCTCATACCTAGCAGAGCAGACCTCCTTCCAACATTTCCATCCTCATACCTAGCAGAGCAGACCTCCTTCCAACATTTCCATCCTCATACCTAGCAGAGCAGACCTCCTTCCAACATTTCCATCCTCATACCTAGCAGAGCAGACCTCCTTCCAACATTTCCGTCCTCATACCTAGCAGAGCAGACCTCCCTCCAACACTCCTATCCTCAAACCCAGCAGAGCAGACCTCCCTCCAACATTTCCATCCTCATACCTAGCAGAGCAGACCTCCCTCCAACATTTCCGTCCTCATACCTAGCAGAGCAGACCTCCTTCCAACATTTCCGTCCTCATACCTAGCAGAGCAGACCTCCCTCCAACACTCCTATCCTCAAACCCAGCAGAGCAGACCTCCCTCCAACATACCCATCCTGTTACCCTCAGACCTACTTGACATACACCTGCAGATGCTATGCAGAGCATGGTTTATGGTTAAGAAATTCTTGAGTGATGGTTGTGGCTTCTTTGGTTTTGAAAACACGAATTATTTCAGGGTGTATACAAATCATCAAAGTAATAAGAAATAATAACATATGTTTTTGTGATAAATCTCATAAATATTCTAGGCAAGATTGATATACTAGTAAAATAATATATATAATATATTTTCTTACATACCTGATATATATTCTCCTGTAATGGCATTATTAAGAAATCTATGTTCATGAGTGCTGTGTGATATCTTTTCCATCCAGTGGTCTGAAATTTAAAAATTAATAGCCCCTGTGCACGATTATATTCACCTAAAAGCTGGAATTTGGAAATTTTGGTTAGTTTTTTTTTTTAAATCTATCGAAAACTGGGTTCCGGAAGAAATAAAGTGAATAGTTTTTTTCTGTCTGTTTGAAGCAAATAAAAGCGTTGCCAGAGGTAACCACGCAATCCATGACATGGACACAACAGTTAATGCTGGGTACTTCTGCTAGTGATAAAATAATACTCTTTAGCCCTGTGTGATAATTATTGAAGTATTAGTTTGTATACAATATAGATAAACCTCTAAATATTTATATCTATCAATACAAACAAAATAAAATTTTAACACAACTCTCGCATTGTTGTATCACCAAGCTCTAGATTGTTGTATCACCAAGCTCTAGGGCTGTTCACTTCTGTATGGTGGTAGTGCTGTAAGCTTGACACCTCTTGGTGGTGTGTCTGTCACATGTTTGTGGTCTTCTTGCTTGCATTTCAGAGTCACATTGTTCAGGCTCTGTGCCTTCCATGGGGTTGAGGATTTCCTCTTGCTGGGTAGTTAGAGAAGAGGCAGGCTTAGAAAATACAAAAATATTAACTTGCTAGGACTCACTCCCTCCACTAGGCCGTAGTTTGTTTGGTTGCTTATGTATTTATATGCGAGCTCACTTGTTATTCGTGGTTTGTTTGATTTGTATTATTTTGATCTATGCATTTAAATTTACATTTAATGAATACACATTTATATACAGTGTATTTAGATTTAAATTTTATAGATATTACACAACCGTGCGAAACTCAGTTAAGATATTTGAATACAGACTAGTCTACTAGTAAAAGTAGTAAATCACAATTTAATTTCAATTACTTTTAGCCCAGTAATACTGTATAAGTTATACTTTCAACACTACCCTAAACAAATCCAATTTTTGACCCAAAATATCAAGTAGGACTTATTGCTATTAAACACACAAAAATATTTGACAAGAGCTTTAATTATTCCCAGATAAAAAAGCACCTTTATGTGAATACTTTTAATATTATCGTTATGTTGGATGCTTTTGGTGCAGACACGGCCCTGGTCTATCCCGCTAAAATAAGTTGATCCACATAGTGCCAGGAGTTACTGAGGTGAATGATAGTCTTGCATTAATAAAAACCTCTATGAATCCATCTTTAATTTATCATAGTGTGAGATAGAAACATAGCTCAAGGCATATATTGGTACAGAAACAACATATGTAATAATAACAAACCATGTGAGGAAATACAGCCCTGTTTATCTGCACTTAAACTCAAATAAATCTCCTACAAATTTGTGAAGGTAATATTTGTTAAAACTAGTGCTTGTCCTATCTGTTTAAACATGTGTGTTAAAACTAGTGCTTGTATAATCTGTTCAAACCATGTGTGCGTTAAAAACTAGAGCTTACCCTGTATATACGCACAATAGTAATCATAATAAACATAACATTTTCCTTCAAACTAGTGTGTAAGTGTTGGTTCTGTTGTTTTGAGCCAATGGATACTATCACCGCAATATGGTTAGTGTTGGAGGTAAGTGTTGGCACATTGTCAGATCTGCAGTGGGCTCACTCTTGCTATTATTAGCCAGTGTGTTACTAGTTCAGACATTGGAAGGACGCTGTCATATGGAGGATAACAGGTAATAATCACTCTCATATAACTACACTCTTCTATATATTGTTACTTCCCTAATGATGAGTAGCTCTTTGGATTTATATTGGAATTACACATCACTTTGGAATACTTATATATTATAGCCAATAAATTGACTTTAGATACCGTATTTAGATTAATGTTTTTTTTTTAAATATACTGTTTTATTCAACAACTACAGTAATATTGCTCTCTTTATATATATATTTTTAAAATTTTACATTTGGAATATATACTTTACTGTAAACATAGGCTATATTTATTATGAATTATTATATTATTTTGTTATAGGTTAGATTTAACTATTTCTATCATCATTGCTTGAAAGTGAATTGTTTGTATTGTACTTTTGCAGTATTAGTACAATCAGAAACAACATTTGGGTTTTTAACCTATTATTTCAGTGCTTTTCACAGGGCTGCCACACACTTGGGGAGATTGAAAATCATAGGGATTTTCCAGTAAAAAACTGGGAAAACACAAGGGTTATCTATTCTATATTTGAATAGTTGGGTATTTGAGACATTAAACTGCAGGTCTAAATATAGGGCCTTTGTAAGGGAGAACAAATGAACTTAAATCATTCAAACATAAGTTGTATCTGCTACCACCTCTAGCCTCTTATTTTATCCCCGAAACATTGGATTGTAACAACTGCATACATTTCCCCATCAAGTTCAAATCACTCTGTTCCAAACACCAATGACATGACTTCACAATAGTAAATTTTATGAATAGTGATATTTTTTTCTTTTTTTTTTCTAAATTGTATAGAAAAATGAAGACTTCTGGAAATTGTGAGAAATATTTGAGATAAAATCCATTCTTCCAAGTGTAATTTGTTTTAATATATTTGTGGTGGTACACGTGATATTACAGGGACTGTAAAACTTAGCAAATGCCTGCGATGGGTTGATGATAACTTAGAGTTACATGACATTTTTTTTGGAATTATACGGGACTAATTATACAACTGGGAAATTGATTGTAGACATTATTTTTGATGTCACAACCAGAGTTCAACTGCTTCTTTTGAACTTTCGCGAACAAACCTATGACTGAGCTGCATATATAATTGGAACCAATAAAGGAACACAGTCTGCAATAAGAGAGAGACAGCCTTTAATTGCGCACTAAAATAATTTGGTCGAAAGAGATGTGTGTGATAGATCGGTCACTGTAATAAATTCAATGCAATAGGTACACAAACTTGGGGTTTTGTTTTCACAATCATTGATAGCCAAAACAAAGTTTATTCATATTAATCAAGCTGCTTTGAATGGCCCTTTGACATCTAATGCCAATATTAAACCCCTCTGGCCGACCAGGTAAATAAACAGTCGCTCAGATTGTAGAGTCTAAAAAAAAACTCTTCAATAAAGATAAAAACACTTGAACTATCTGTTTAAGCAAATCACCAACAGTCAGCAAGTATCCATAGTATTTGAGTCAGGGGAACGTGTTTTAGGCTTCCTAGTGGCATGTGAAATGATTGGGTGGTGCAAATATATCACATGGATATAACACGAATCATCAATAAGTTAGGCTTGGTATGAAATTCATTAACCCTTTATTAATTATTATTAGACTTGATTTCTAGATCGTTCATAAATTATATTGGCTAAGCAAAATAATAAAGCAGAAGAACACAAACTCTGTGCTAATATTAAAACCAATAGACCTCTTAAATCTCATTGTATTAAAGTTATTGAACCACCCAAAAAAGTCTATATGAGCTACAGAAGAATATAGAATTAATTACTTTAAATCAACTATATGCAAACATGTTAGACTTACTGAAAACCCTCCTAATAAACTACATATATATCATATATAATTGTAAATTAAATCAGAACTAATTATTAAAATATAAACAGCTGCAATTAAACTAAAACAAATCTTCTACAATTTCTGCAGCTATATCTGTGACCTAAAGACCACTTCAATACTTTTTAAGTTTCGACATGAATGTAAAATTAATCGTATGAGCGTTGTTAGTTTTCTTCCAAGTTAAGGTTAAGTGATAACAACCACAATTTTTGATTCACAATTTTTGGTCAGCGTATGTTTGATTAGCGTCAACGTAAGTGTGTAGATCAAGTTTATGTTAGGTCAATATTTTGGTTAACAAATCCACATTAATGTTAAAAACATCTGTTAAACTGTTTTCAATTAAATAAGCCGTTATTAAAGTGAGATGCTGTTTTCAATATAATAAGCTATTATTAAAGTGAAGTAACATTGTTTTAAATGCAATAAGCTATTATTGAAGGGAAGTTACATTGTTTTAAATGCAATAAGCTATTATTGAAGGGAAGTTACATTGTTTTAAATGCAATAAGCTATTATTGAAGGGAAGTTACATTGTTTTAAATGCAATAAGCTACTATTAAAGTGAAGTTACATTGTTTGCAATATAATACTCTATTATTAAAGTAAAGTTACATTGTTTTAAATGCAATAAGCTATTATTAAAGTGAAGTTACATTGTTTGCAATATAATACTCTATTATTAAAGTAAAGTTACATTATTTTAAATGCAATAAGCTACTATTAAAGTGAAGTTACATTGTTTTAAATGCAATAAGCTATTATTGAAGGGAAGTTACATTGTTTTAAATGCAATAAGCTATTATTGAAGGGAAGTTACATTGTTTTAAATGCAATAAGCTACTATTAAAGTGAAGTTACATTGTTTGCAATATAATACTCTATTATTAAAGTAAAGTTACATTGTTTGAAATGCAATAAGCTATTATTATAATGAGGTTACATTTTATCTCAATCTGAAACCATGGATTAGTATTGGAATGACAGGGAAAACTTTGATAAGTTTACTTTCGAAGAGTTCTTTTCTGACACTTAAAAAAAAAAAATTGGAAATAAAGAATTTCCTGGAATGTTTATTTTCATCAAACAAGACAATGTAGATGCAGATGTTACTATTAGAATTTTAATATAAATAATATTTGTTTGAATTGAACGAAATATCGTAAGGTTGTTCACAGTAAAACAAAAACACGGCTTATTCCTTCTAGGTCCCTAGGTGTCCCTCCCGCCTCCAGCACCCCATTACACAACCAAGTACATAGTTATGTTTAACTATATATTATTCTTTTTCAGTAACATGCTTAAAGCAAATTGGGTAAAATTTTTCATAAATCTATGGTAGTACTAAACGTAGAGATTGGATCGAATCCAATCCTCTGGTGCTAGAGAGATTAAAGATTTATTAGAATCACAACATAAATAAATTTATTTAAAATCTAAACCATAAGTTGTTGACAGAAAAACACATTTTTTGGGGTAATTTGTATCACCTACATAAGTGTATAAGTGGGAAAATATTATTTATTATGAGACAATTACAAAAATATACACAATCTCATACAAATAATTAATCCACTCTAAAAGTGCCATCTTTGTTCTTTACACTGTAATAAATGTGACAAACAAATACATGTATTAAGTGCTTCCAAACCTTTAACAGTAAATTTTCCCTGTGTGTGTGATAATAATTTCAATAAATCTGTTCATTTTTAAGATTAGAGAATTTGAAGATTTGAAATAAAATGTCGTTCAGAGTTGTGAAAAATGGTGTTTGAGCCATATATATATATATATAAAATTATATGCTTAGCACAGTGTGATTTATCTAATAGGTAACAATTTATTAAATATAACTTTATGTTCTGACTTAAGTATAGTAAGACTTTTTTAAATTTTGTCCCTGCCAAATGTTTTGATTGCAGCTCCCGACGACATTCAAAGCCAGAGGACATCTCGTCCTTTAGTACAAAACGATGCACAGCTTGGTTTCGAGAATACACCTCCCCAGATGACCCGATACTTTAGGTAGGCATAACAGGTGTACCAACTGAGAAATGTAATCAAACACAAAAGCTCGGTATAAAACTTCCAAAAATACATATTTTAAAAAGATTTTAGATCCTTTAGCCCTGGAAATAAAATTTATTTAAGATCTATTATTACCTATTCACTTGTCTAAATCATACAGTTTATTTTAAAGCCTGGCTAAAACTAAAATCAAACTAAAACTCAAACTCTCTTCTGTCTTCATCCATCATTCTAACTTCTAGTCTTTTAGCTATCCTCTTATTTCTTACCTCGCTATTTAACACTTTCTTACTTCCTTCCACGTCCTGTTCCAGCATTTTGGTCCATTATTGCATCCATTCCGGCCTGGCTTACTGCACTACTCACTTTGCTCTTTTCTTCTTCTCCTTATATTCTTTATCTGTTTCCTCAGTCATATTCTTAAAACTCCTTGTGAGTTATTCATTCTTCTGCTCCACCACTTCCCTCACCCTGTTCTTCCGCCATTGTATCTCATTCCACTTCCTCTTATTGCTCGTCGCCTCATACCTCCTCTGTAATTCCCACCAAACAGTTCTTAAAGCATTCCCATTCAACCTTTACACTTTGCATCTCATCCTTGGGGTATTAAGCTTCTTTCTCCTACATTCCCATTCCTTAAGGTCTGCTACCAACAACTTGTGCACACACTATCTGAGGACACACTTTGTATTACCTTTTAATTCACGATCTGCCTTTTCATTTGTTCAGCCATGAGAAAGTAGTCTCCCTGCTAGTAGCCCATCACCAACTTTCCCTCCCCATCACAACTGTATCCAGTGATATTATGACTCTCTCTCTCTCCCTCCTATACCAGTTGTTTGCCACTTTCATTTTGTTTCTTGCACTTAACTCCAACACCCTTCTACCCTTCTCATTTCTCTCTCCCTTTTATTATGAATGTTAATTCAAATTGTTCTGTCAAGGTCCGGACGGTATGGAGAAATTCTGCGAAGACATCGGTGTTGAACCAGAGAACGTTGTGATGTTGGTCCTGGCGTGGAAGATGAACGCTCACCAGATGGGCTTCTTCACGGAGCAAGAGTGGCTTAAAGGACTTGTAGACCTTCAGTTAGTATCTCTTGTTTTGGTGTATTGAACAAATTCATTTTATTTAATAATGCTCAGAAGTTAATAATCTACAAAGTAAATCCAGAATGCTTAGAGGACCGATAGTGTAGTCCCAAGCACCGCCTTTTACCCTATGATGACGCGAGCAAACCCACGCTAGTGTCCACTTAACATCCATTTAGTCAAGTTCTTAGAGTCTCAACCCCCGCCACTCACACCCACACCCTTCTCTATGAGACCCCAGTATACAATCTCTTTACCCCCCTTCCCTCTGTACAGGGGCAACTTGCCAAACACTGATTTCTGTCATCAACACATCAACACAGCATGTTCACTATGTGCAGTGCTTGGCTTGCTCTTCCTGCCCTTTTCTCCGTAACGCTTGTAGTGAATGGTTTTGGCCGCCATTTTATGTGGGTAATTCAGTTTCTTTAGAGTAGTGATGGGAACTATCGAATGAATTATCAAATGATCATTCGAAAGTTTTCATTTTTTTGAAAAATGTCTAATTTATTTTTATTCGACTGAATGATTTATTAATTGGTAGCTGCTGTGTGGCTTGTGATTACTACTCAAAATGAAGATAGGTATTTTCCCACTTGCCTGCGTCATGGAATGCGAACTCACCACAAATATAAACACAGGTCTTTTATTATAATCGTGGCTGGAAGTTTCACTGATTAATTTAGTGAATTTTGGGTTCTTGATTTGAAAAAGTCTTTTAAGTTCTCCATTTATTTAATTAATTAATTATCTTAGCTAGTGAACATATGCAACACACGTGTGTAACAATGGCTTGAGTACAAAACCATAAAAGTCAACTATTAATAATCAAACTTAACTGAGGAAGTGATTTCCAATAGCAGACCTTATAAATATGAATATTTTGTGTAATTTAACAAGGAATATATTCAAATTACTAAGGTTGACTTTTGATTAGTCCCATTGTGAATGAATGTCAAAACTTTATCTAAAAATTATTCTAAACTATTGAATTGATCAATTGTTTAATACTATCTAATTATTTGATAGTTTGCATTTGATAGTGCTTATCACAAGTTTACAGCATTTATGCACCCAGCACTTCTCTGTTGTTTGGCATTTTTCCAAACTTTTAAAAATTAATTAGGTTATCTTATATTTACTTTTTTTTATTGATGTATTATTTATTAGGATTTTATATGCACTTGAATTTATAAAAAAAAAAAACCGATACAGCTATGTTTTGTTTTACAGTTAGACTCTGGAACCTAACTTTTCTTATAGACAAGTCCTTACTGTATTTCAGGTAGAAATTAATCAACTATCAAATATACAATGACTCATCAGTTATCTTTCTGAAACTTGTTTCTCAGACTAAATAGAACAAGATATCTGCAACTTAAGATAGTAAGGTTGTAATTCCACACCTCTTTGAGGAAAAGGTTGGATCCCGTTCTTGTCTGCTCCTGTTACTACTTGTACACAGACTGACACACTATCTAGGAAACACTCAAAGTCAAACTTACGCGATAGGAATGAGGAAGGAATATCTTCTTTGAAATGTACCTGGCATTTGCATGGTGAGAGAGCGGGTAAACCATTTAAGAAGAGCTACCTGAATCCACTCAAACCTCCTTGGCAGCAGCAAACCAAACATGACGATACTGTTGCTTATTGCTTTGCTAGTTTTGTAGGTAGATTCTTAGTATTCATGTGTTCTAAATATTTACTGTTATTATTTGTGAGGATACTACGGATACTAACATATTAGAGGAAATGTGTGATTATCACTTTCATACTTGGAATATTGTTGCACTAAGGCATTTAGCCTGTGTGTTCAGGTGTCATTTTTCAATTTATTTGAATTAATATATTTATTTTTGGTATTTATACTTTGACCTTTCTTTACTGGGAATCATGATATTCTTGGGTATCATATTATCTTGTAAATACTATATCTTTCATAAATAATCAGGGTCATATAGACTTGAGTAATCTAGATTGGATAAAAATAATTTGAATTAATACAAAATAAAAATATGCCCTTAATGTTCCTATTTTATGCATCCCATACTTATTTTCAAACTTCTTGTTCAAACTGTGTTCTTTTCACTATAAAAGTCATATTGTGTTTATTCCTTTGTCTCGTTCCTCTACAATCTGGTATTTATGATATTTAAAAAAATGTATTTATGTGAAACAGTCATCGAGTGACAACTATTTATTTGTATATTTCCTCAGATGCGACACAATCTGCAAGCTCCAAATGAAACTGGACTACCTCAGATCACTACTAAACGATCACTCTTCTTTCAAGAGCATCTACCGATACGCTTACGACTTTGCACGGGTAAGCTTTACTTTTTTTTCATAGAGAAAGGCATTGTAAAATATAGGCTATTATAGACTTTTCACCCTCCTAACATCAACATGCTCATTGCAGTGTGGTAGTCATTTACAATTGGGGTAAGGGGAGGGGGGTTTACGGACTGAATAAAAACAATACAATTATATTTTTAAATGAAAATGTTGAATTGTTATTCAGTGTCATGTTACTAGGTTCCACTCAAAGCTGTGCATTCTTATATTGCACATTTTCAAAAGTTAAAGATAATGAGTTGCAAGTTAGCATTTTTTTAGTGTTAGTCAAGCCTTAATAAGTTTCTCATAAAGATTGTAAGTTTGAGCCGAGTATAATTCGAGTAAATGTGTATTTTTTAAAATCAGTCCAAGTAAAACATTTACTTTAATTCATCATCATCATTTCTTTCCAGCCTGTGGCCGCGAAAATGCCTCTAGTTTTCTCCTTTAATTTCTTCCATTCTTCTCACTTTAACACTTTCTATTATCTGCTCCTCCCCATATCTTTCTTGGCCTCCTCTCCGGTCTTTTTTGCCCACATACTTCATTTCCAACATTTTCTTCAGCATCATCATTTGAGAAGGAAGGACTATTAGCACACGACCACCAGGGAATAATTCACAAGCCTTAAAACTCTGTTTACACCAACACAGGAAGTCTAGATTTAACTGAAACATCACCTTCATTTTCTTCCTAGCCTCACGCTGTCACAGAAGAGAATCTCCATCTATCTAATAACTGTGTTGACAATAGCTTGACAATATTCCATTGACTGGCTACCTTTGTTGTCCCCCACAAACCACATTCCAATCATCACCACACACACACAATAGAGAGAAAAATATTATTATGTGTTAAACTAGGAATTGCAAAGCCTTCAACACACAAAGCAGTCGAGTAATAATATTTAAATTAATTTCACACATCTACAGAGGTTGGTTTAAATTATGTTCAAATGAAAAAAAAAAAAATGTTTAATGAATGATAGCAATATATTTCTCATTGAATTGTATTTTATTCTACTTCATTTGATTAGTTTGTATTGCTGACCGAAAATATGTCAACCCCATACATAATAGGCTGCCCCCAAAAAATGTGATCACTTTAATAGGGGAAAAAAATGTTAATACTAGAAATGAGATCACTTTAAAAAGAATAGAAAAAATGGTATATATTTGTATATATTTAATTCCATTGGATATTTTTTCTTCAAGATAATATCATTACTAGCCATGTACAGGATCCACAAATCGGACTGACAATCTCAAAATGGAAATATTAATCCTTAAATATATAGGAAAGTTTCTAACATGTGTGTTCATGCAGAGGTGTGCTGTGCATGTGTGCATTTTAAAATCATCAAGGTCAAATGTCCATCCACAAATTTGGATAATTTTTTTCTCTTAAGTTGTATCATATTTTCAGGAGATAAGGATTACCTTAAAAAGTGTCTTTTGAGGCTTCAATATAATCAATTTTCTAACCCCTTGTTGTACTGGGGACCCCCAGATCCCCGGGTTTTTCCTGTTTTACCCCTCCCCCTGCGGGTTCTCTTGTTATAGGATGAACTTAACCTGGCCTCAGACCAGTAATTTAACATTTAACTAACTGTGTGTATGTTATAGTAACATGTTTTAACATTTAGTTACTATTTGTACTTTTATTCTATTAAAGGTACAGCTTTTATGCATTATACAAGGGCACAGTTATAGGCTGGATTGTAGTTTTATAAAGACCATGTTTGGGAAAAAGTGTGGCATATTTTCTCTTTATCACGCAAATCATTGTCACTAAAATTATTCTACGGTAAATTATTTAAACCGGAGGTGTCTTGAACAAAGACAGTATGCTTATCAAATTTTGTTCAAAGCATTACTCAAATTCTTTCACAGTTTCGGCTTTTCGTTCATGGAATACCCTAACCAACGATGTAAAGAAATTAGAATTGAATGCTTTCAAGCGAAAAGTCGCAAATAATCTGTGTGTGGAAGCTCATTTGTGAGACTGAGGTGTGTGAGACGTAATCACACCTTTGTGTGTGTGTGTGTTTTCATATTACATAATCCTTGTTTATTTTATCTCTAGTTTTTATACATTCTTTTTCTGTGTTTTTATATATTTATTTTTGTTAAATTTCATTATAATTGTATTGGTTAAGTGTAAGAAAAGGTGGTAGCCCTAACTTCGCCATTAAAGTCAATCATTATTTTTATTATTATAAGGGACACTCGTGCATCTAACAGCCGCTCTGTGAGTGTCCTCTCAGTATATTATTATAAGGGACACTCGTGCATCTAACAGCCGCTCTGTGAGTGAGTGTTTGTTATTTCAGCAGGACAAGTCGGCATTATACAGCGCCCTGTGCAATGCCTCCAGTAATATTATTATAGTTGGGGATCGTCGCATCAACAGCCGCTCTGTGAGTGTCCTCTCAGTATATTATTATAAGGGACACTCGTGCATCTAACAGCCGCTCTGTGAGTGAAGTGTGTTGTGTTATTTCCAGCAGGACAAAGATCAACGCAGTATGGACATAGAGACGGCCAAGGCCATGCTGCAACTGCTCCTAGGTAAACACTGGCCACTCTTTGCGCAGTTTGGGGGATTCCTCGACCAGTCAAAGTACAAAGTGATCAACAAGGATCAGTGGTGCAATATCCTAGAGTTTTCGCGCACCATCCTCCAGACCTTTCCAATTACGATGTGGATGGGGCATGTAAGTTGCAGTCTTGCATATCTTGGGGGGTAATAAGAAGGCATTCCTGAAAACTCGGGGAAAGTTTCATTCCAAAAAGTACTTAAAAATACTATTCAATTCATATTTATTGTATAAATGTTTTTACTCCTGGTAGATGTCTAGCATATAGAACATTAGAGCTGTGCGAAGTTTCGAAACTGCAACTTGGATTCAAAACATATTCTGGCTTCAACAATGATCAAACTCCACTAATAAAAATATTGACAGCTAAAATTAGAATATTTCATATATTTTATTCGAGTTAGTTTCAAATTGAAAAGTGGACTATATACAGGAACAGCATTTTTAAAATTTAATTGTAGATATAGGAGTTATAACATGATGTTTAAAAAAAATGTGTTTAAAGTAGCGGTTTATACTGAGCTGGGCTTAAAATAATATTTTTTATTTCACTCATCCATGCATAGTTAATATGCAATCATTGCAGGAGTAGCCAATGTTGGAATATTGCATAGAACCTTAACCTGAACTAGAACTAGTGAATGTTTTGTTTCCAGGGCCAGTGATGTTGGATGAGTTTGTCGAGTGGTTGAAGTTAGCCAAAAGCATAGACATATGTAGAAGCTGAGGCTTCACCCCAGATATTGTTCAACAATACCCGCCCTGTGATCATCCAGTGCCACTCCTTATATCATTTCGTGGCTCACAACTAATAATCATAATTACTGTGAATGTAAACAAATATATTACAATACCAGGCCTAATGTTGCACATCTTAAATAAATTGAAATCAATTCAAATTCAATAACTATTGACTTGATGGATTTTCTTAAGTTAGTTATTTTACCAAATATTCCCAATGTATGCCATTTTTACTATAGGTATTGTATTCTTTGTTAATGTTGCAATTATTGTTTTATCATAAAATTAATTGTATTTTGTTTTTCTTTAAATTATTTAAGTGGATAAAGTCATCTTGCATGTTCAGTGCTGACACTCACATTTATTGTTTAGTTGTGAATATATAATATATCTCTGTAAGGAAAACCTCTTTTATTTTATAGTATATTATATTTGGAAGAATCCTGTGTTTGTCCTTTATGTTATACCTTTTACATGTTCCTATCTATGTGTCCTATCATTCTTTACATTTTTCCATTTTCTACCTTTTGTGTTTTGTTTTTTGTTTCCTCTTTTAGAAAGTTGCGTTGCTTGTTTCACACTCCCCTGAATGACCTCTAATAGAATGAAACCTAGGTCGGGGGATTGACGGTGACGATTGATTTTCCTCAAGAAACAACCTTACCTCTTTGTCCAATGGCAGCAGTGTAAAGAGTGAACTGTGTTCTTCTTTCATTGTAAAGCCATATTATGTCCGTCTCTTTTATATGTTTCTATCCACTTTTCCTGTACCTTCATCCAAATATAATAAAATTTCTTGTTTAGTTGTAATTATACCTAAATTTTTGTGTGCGTATGTATCCTAGACATTAACTAGGATGGGGGAGGGAGGTGATTTACGCACAACTTCTATTTATTTTATTATTCTATTTTTTATTGTTTTATTTTTAGCATCACGTCTTATTACTCATTCCGGTTATACGCCTATGTACTGATTACTCTGTGTGTTAGGAACGCATTTGTGTTGATAGAGTGGGAAACCATTTAGGAATAACCACCCTTAGTAACACACTGTCAAGATCAAGCTAAATATTCCCGTCATCGGCCGTCTAGTTTATGCCATAGACCATGCAGCCACCAAAGCTGGTTTTAATATTATAACTTTAACAAGTCTTAGCATATTAGCTTAGAAATCCATATATTTTAAATATAAGATTATTCTAAAGAGTAATTATATAATTTCTCATCCGAATGCAGATATTTTGACTCATTTCCCGTCCCGTTCCGAAATAAAAAAGCCATTCCTGTCCATCCCTAATTATAGCCTGATGAAATTAATTAAAATCAATTAGCTTTTTTTTTTTATTGAAAGTAAGGGATTTATAAGGAAATGTTTAGGATCTTAAACCGCTTGAGACTTTATCCATTCCAAAAGTCGGGCAGGATGAGCTCCGGTCTGTCAAGTTTCAGGCAGGCAAACAACGCGCCTATTGTTCCGGAAGGTATTGGGGCTGCATCACTGTTCACTTTAAATTTTTTGTAGACAGTCTTCTTTGTTCTTTAACTTACTTATGTAAGAGGGTGGATGGGTGTATTCTGATGTCAGGGGGGAGGGGGGGGGGGGCAATCAAGTTGAGGAGTGCATGTCTCATCGTGCATTGTCTCAACAGTTATTTGTTGGGTTCAGAAAGCGAGAGGGCTTGAAAGGTTTAGAGGAGAAAAATATATTCTACTCCACCATCTTTAGGAAGTAATTTGCGAACGTCAACTATTTATGAGCAAGTAGAGATTATAAAGATGTTAAATTAAAGAACCTTTAAGAGTCAATTCTAGAGAACGAGCTTCAAACCTAAAGAACATTTAAGAAGACATTTTTGTAATCTTCTAATAGTCTAATATGAAAACTTACACATCTTGTGAATGTGTGGAATGCCAGGCCTCCACCATGGTTCGGATCCCACGTTAAACTGTAGGTCGTCCATTTCATCTCACAATCACCCTACCATTACACATTAGTAGTAAGTGCGTATAACCCGAATGGGTAGTAAGACGCGGTGCTAATAATAATATAAAAACTATTTTTAAAATAAATTAACTAATTTTCTTAATAATTTTCATCAGAAATGTATTAAAATAAACTATTTGAATATTATTGTTATTCAATATTTTGCTATTTGATTTGTTAAAAAAATGCTATTTGCCCACCCGTATGTGTATTATTGTGTTTTTATGATGTTCTAATAGTATTTTAATAGTTGTATGACATTTAATAAAATAAATTGTCAAAACTTTCACTTTTTAGTTTAAAAATCAAGATATATCTTTAATCTAAAATTAATTTAAAGCTTTATTTTTATAATTTCCCATTCCCGCCCCTATAATTTGATTCATTTCTTGTCCCCTTCAGCAGTAAAATTGTCATTTCTGCCTATCTCTAATAGGAACATAAACAAATAAAAGGAAATAAATACAAAATGGCTTTTACAATGAAAATAACAGTTCACAACAATGTAAAGTGTGAACTGTCTTCTTTTCAATGTAAAAGTCATTTTGTGCTTCTTCCCCTTTGTTTATATTTCTATTTCCCATATCTTCTTTCATAAAATTATGTAGCCAAACATAACCTTAAAAAATTAAAAGAGGTTTTCCTTAAAAAAATATATACAATATTTCGAATGAAAAAAAAAATATTGGCTTTGTTTGGGGGAAAAAAAATTTCACGGGGTTCATCCAAACAAACGGAACATACTACATTATTGATTTATTGTTTTTCCCAAATACCTAACATTGAATAAAATACAGGGACTAGACAAAAAAGGCCACATGAAGATCAAACACAGGATCTTTGGTTTAGAGCATCAATGCTTTACACCAATGAGCTTCCTTTGCATCAACAAAAAAATGTTAAGTGTAAAGGAACATTGTTTGCCATCTTAATATTGTTTTATACCTTTTAGAGGTCTCTGGGTTCTGTTATGCACAAAATTCTGCTGAATTAAGTAGAGAGCAGCTATGTAACTATTTAAGGCTGCGAAATACACGAAATGAGGAAATACATTTTCTAAGTTAATTGGTTGACAGTAAAGGGGTTTTAATGTGAGTGGAAGCATTGCTGGAATGTCAAGTAGTGGGTAGCAGGTTGGTTGCTCTTAACTGCTCTCAAAAATTCCTTCTCGGAAAGAAAGGAAAAAAAATTCTTGTTTAATCACGTTTTTAATTAATTAAGTTTGTTGTTTGAATACAATTAAAAGAGTTATAATCTCAAAACATGCCGAGTTTGGCTTGAAGCAACCATTACAAATCGCTAATAAATCTAGAGCATTAAACAAAACTATTTAAAAAATATATATTGAGTACGCTAAAGTTTATTATTATAAAATTAACAAATTTTGATTTGTTAAGCTTATCATCTAGTTATGACACTAGTAAAAACTATATAATTTTAAAACCATTGTGTCTGCAAATGGTTTTATTAAAAAGGAAAGAGATTAGTAAATTTATCTTTTACTATAGTTATTATTTTCAGTCTGTAAAACAAGAAAGAATTTATGCTAATATTTCTAAATACACGAGACTCTTGATTATTCGGTGTATAGAAGAAAGGAGTTGCACATCCAATAATAAAAATTGAAAAATAATCTATGTTTGCCACTATATGGTCAGCAGGGACTCTTTGAAACTAAACAATTTGCTCGGAAGCATAGCTTACACAAAGTCAAAAATTGAAAATAAAATAAACTCTCTGATGAACCACGAGAAGATGCAAATTGAAAAACGGCTCATGAATAATCAAGAATGTACTGTGTATAGTATTTGTGTAATGAAGCAATGTTGCTGTGTTGTGGTAAACTTGAGATTTTGTTCTTATTCGGAACTGATATTGAGAAGTAACAATGATTACCGAAGAGAACAGATGTTGTTTCCTCCTATTCTTAGTGTTATGTTTAGTGATGTGTCAAAATGATAGTTTAACTTTGTTCCTGCATACATGCCAGAAAAACAGTGATATGTGTGATTTTTTTTGTTTGTTTAATTATTGTTAATAATCAGTGAAAGGAGGCTAGACTTTTAAGGAAAAGATTCGCTACGCTTTTATTTTGCAAGGAATGATATTCATAAAATAAAGGAATATGAGTTTGATAAATAAAATAAAGTATGCTCAAATAGTAATGATGAAATGATATAAATGTAATTAATATTTTAAATAAAACTTTACTAAATTCACTTGATAATTTATTTGCGTTAACATCCACTAAATACAGAACCCTTTTAATATTTCCGGCAACTTGGTTATAATTAGGGATAGGTTCGAAAATAGGATGTGTGTGGGGATCACTTTTTTTTAGTGCAAGGCAGGAATTTTTGAATTATATAAAAACAAAAATTAACCTTTTTAAATATATTTTGATGCAGCTATAACAGTACCTAATGACTATAATAGCTTTGCAATTTATGATTTAATCCATTAATTACTGATGTAGGTATTAGTTGATATTGATAATTATTAATATTAGAAAAAGTATATTCAATATTCACATTTTATACAAACTATATACTATATTAAAACTAGAGATGAGCCTTCGAATCCTTCAAAAGGATTTATTTCAATATTTTTAAGTGAAATTTGATAAAGGCTCTAATACTATTTATTGCTAGTTCCGAAACTATTATAATTATAGGATTAACTTAAAAACAAGGCCCCAGACCAATAATTTATCATTACCTGAATGTATGAATATAATAATCAATGTATTATAAGAATATAATGTTAACATTTAGTTATTATTTGTTTTTTCCTATTATATTATACAGGGTGGCCCACGGAAAAGTAGCCCTCCTCCTATATCTAGCAGGCGCCTCACTCTGAATTGGAGGTCAATCAATGAGTCAATAAAGCTTTATACAAGCAGTTCACCTTCTCATTTGTCATGTCACAATATTGGTGGAAGGGGATTGACCTCCAATTCAGAGTGAGGCGTCTGCTGGATTTAGGAGGCGGAATACTTTTCTGTGGGCCACCCTGTACTTACATACATACCTAATCATGCAGTTCACTCAAGCTGCATACAGCTCAAAAAACAACTACATTCTTAATCCATCCTAATACCACTGAGTCATACGTGCTTTTTTTTAATCTTTAAACTCACTGTTTCTCCTTTTTACACATTCATCTACATTTAGCCACGTCTTACATGGCCTACCCCCATTTTTTGATCCACACACTCTACCTTCATATATTTGCTTTGGCACTTTATCCACACTCATCGTGTCCAGGCCAACTTAAGACGTTTCTTTCACATTGACATATTGAATTCCCTTTCAAACTGAACTCCTTCAGCACCCATTCATTACTGACTCTGTCCATACAAGGCTTTCCACATAGATTTCTCAAATATAGTAAATAGTTAAGTCACAATTAGCAAAATAAGCAAAAACCATGGAATAAAATTATTAAAAATGGCAAAATACTAGTAAAGTCATCTAGTGATGGGCGAACTAACTCTTGGTATTTCCATTACTTGACAACAGAAAAATTACATATTGCCCCTAATCTGACAATTTAATTATATTAGGAAAGAAAAACATTCAAAGAATTTAAAGTGACCTTGCATAGAAAGCAAATAATATAAAATCGTTCAATAAGCCTATTCATCTCGTGGCATATTAACAAACAACTCATTAGTGAACTCTCAGCCAGAAAACCACTTTATAAGAATAGTAATTGTAGCTAAACAATCCCATCTGGACGCAATAAAAAAAAACAAGCCAGTCCATTTAACAAGTCTAATTAAGTAATACACAGCCCGGAGGTGACTAAATCAACAATATTTAATTTTCAGTTATACATTTGTCCGCAAAAGATTTAAAGCCAAAATGAAATTTCTCCACAAATGTCTCATAGTTAACTTTTAAGAAAAGATTTTAAGCTCAATGCCAGCATTTAAAATAGATAAAATATTAAATGCCAAAAAGGTAATTTTGAAAAAGATAATGTATTCAATTCAAAAGAGAATTTAGAAAAATACACAGATTAGATTGCTTCAGATAGCGTGGCTTACCTCTCTGAAGTTGGTGCTATGATTACCAACATGGATTAAACATGGCAATATATAGTCCAAGAACATGATAACATGTACTCAGAGATAGAACTAAAGGATGGCAAGGGGAAGGAGGGAAATCATGAAATGGTTGTCAGACTAAGTTCGATGCTGGCAACAGCTTGTAGAATTCTCTGATTAGCTAGTCCTTCGCCTTTTAGTGTGACGTTGGCTGCGCGGCACCAGAGATTTGTCCCTCATCAGTCTGATGCGAGAGCTCGGGTGGGCTAGATGTAGGTGTGGGTTGTTGGAACATGAGTGTGTCTTCTATGGGCGACAACAGTTAATGTTAACATTTAACAGGATGTCCAGCCAAATAGTATTTTAAAATTCCCTGACTTTTCCAGGTTTTCCAGAGCCAATTTAAAAATTTTCCAGTCATTATATATTCAAACATTATTTTATTAAGATTTTAGCTTGATGTAATATTTTTATATACATTGGGCCTACATAGTTTGAGATTGCATCACTGTATGAAGGGGTTAAAGGGTAATCATCTAAGGCAACAGGCTAGGGGGTAGTATGATTTAAGTTAGATTTCAGTGATACATTAAAATATCTCCTTACACCTGTACAATTTAAAATTGTTGTGACACACGTTCTTTATTTGTTTTTGACGTATAACGTAATCTAATTATCACACATGTGCATAGACATGCCTCAGCTTAGGCTCAACATACGCGATAGAGGGGTGGAAACACACCAACATTACTTGTAGACTTTGATAATTCGTTTTAGTTTGCTCAACTGTGTTAGAAGAGATTGGGGTGTGTGTTAACTGGGGGGGGGGGGGGGGGGGGGGGGGGGAATATTATTTTGACTATTGTAAATAAAAATAGAATATTTTTTTAAAATGAATTTGTGAAAATTTCAGAAATTTGATCAAATTCCCTGACTTTTTTCCCCCTGTTTTCCAGGTCACTGGATTTTAGTACTTCTTTGTACTTTTGTAACAGGTGAAGGAAGGATTTGAGGAAATGTACCTGCATTGTTAGCGAGCTTCCTCCATTCCACATGGTTCATGAATGTTTGGTTTTCAGCTACTTTTCTCCATCATTACATCATCACAGATAATTTGGTCGATCCATTGCTTCTTGGGTTTTCCTCTTGGTCTATTAGTCACCTCTTTGCCACAAACCCCGTTTCCATTCTTTTTACATGGCCAAACCACTTTAAACGTGATTTCAAATTTTTTCTAACATTAGCCTCCTTCATGTTTAATCTTGCTCTGATGTATTCGTATCATTTATTGTAGAAACTTCATTTCCACCACCCGCACATGCGGCTACACTCTGGGCAGCAGCACACAGGTATCGACTAAAGGAGTGAAGTAACTTTGTAAGACTGCATGTTTAGAATTCAGGGTGACTTCCTTGTTCCAAAGCAGCTCTCCTCTCAATTGGTGGTAGAAATGGGGTCCTTTCACTATACAATTCGTGACTTCTGGAGTCTGACGATACGACACTGCAGTGGTACTAGAACTACTTCATTTCTTACAGGCGTGTAACTTCGAGCATAACAGAGACTGGTGTTTTCTGCCTGTCACAATCTTTGTAATATTTAAAATTAAATAAACAAAATGAACAACATCGGTGATCGTAAAATAGTTTATCGGGCAAGCCCTAATTTTCGTTATTATCTTTAAAAATTTTCAAAAGTCTTTTAATCATGAACTATTTTCTACTTAAGTAAAATAAGCCATGGATAGTTTAGGTGAGTAAATAATAGTTACACAGTATTTTATTATTATTTTATTTTTAATATAGTCAATAGACAAATGTTATGGTTTCTTATCATTTACAATATCTGTCAGCTTTCATTTTACTTCTCCTGTCTAGCAGAGTCTCATGGAGGTTCCCTTCAGTGCGCGCTTTCTCAAGTTCACCTTTATCTCGAGTACTCAGGCGGATCTTTTTATCTTGAAATTTCTGGAACTTGCGCCTATAAAATAAAAACATAACACGTTATTCCCACTTAACGTTGCCTTAATCAATAATTGTATTATTTCCACACAAGCTTATAAATGTAAAACATATAATTAGGGCTTTGCGAAGTCTACTTTTTCAATTCAAAGCAAAGTGAATCGAATAATATGAAATATTCCTGGATCCAAATTGAATTATGTATTACTGTATGTTGAATGACTTTGCCTATATAATTTTTGGCACTAAATATATATTTACAAAATGTTATATTGCAAATATAATTTACATATTTCGTCCTAAATGATCATTAAGTTACTATCATAAAATGTAATTTAATTATTTAAAATGTTTGTGATATGAACATTAGTTTGTGATGTAAAAAAAAAAAAAACTAACATAAATGTGTATTTTAACTTTGAAGCTGACAATAATTTGAAGCAAAGTTGAATATTTTGAAGCTTTGGACACCCCTACATACAAGTGCCATAATTAAAATGGCTCTAAGTTGAAAATCATGAAACGTGTACATTTCACAGAAGACAGCTTACAATAATAATTTTTGAAAAAGTGCAGCAGCTTACCTCTTAAAACATTGCAAGCAAGTATATAAATATTTGATATAACTTTTTTTTTAATATATCATTTTTTGTGTGTGTTTAGATTGGGTAAGGAAAAGGCATAATCCATATTTAAAGTTTGGGAGGATTGATGGTGAACGCTCTATGGATCAAAGTTTATAACTTGGTGGTTTGAACCAAGGATTATCAAACATGTTGTTTATGATACATAAACAGGCAGTGTTTTAAATTCGTTATTTCCTAACTGATAAGTTTTTATGTTATATTCAAAATACAGGTGTATTTTATTAAAGTTTTTATGTTTACAAACATACTTTGTTTATAAGACCTAGTAAAGATATAAAGTCAGATCGAGTAGAGCTGAGAAAGGTACAGAACGTAAAATATCTTGGAAGTGTGATTGAGAAGAAAGGTGGAACTAAATAGGTTCAGATAAGAGGACAGCAGGGAGAGTTGTTATTTTGGTGTGTTAGAGACTTGTTATGGAAAAGTGCTCTTGAAGTCTAAGGAAGTGTTGTACAGGGCGTACTTTGTACCCATTGTCACACATATAGCAGAACTCATGGGCAATTAATATAAGAATGACTAGGAAAGTGGAGGAATGAAGTTTATGGGGTGCATATCAGCTGTCATTAAGATTAACATGAAACTTACAAACTATATTAATTAAAAACATTAAACCTAATAAATACGATACATCCAGCCTTGGCATATAAAAATGAAGATGATAAAAATAACTTTGTCGGCATCATTTGTAAGTGAACCAAGGTCCCATGCCTTGAGAAAGTATTTTGACACATACACATAGTTAACCTCCACTTGTGAGAGATTTCCCTGTTCCTCAACAGGGACTTCTCCAGATTTGTCTTTCTCCCGAACTGCTGGTGACCGCATTTGCAAAACTTCACCAGCACCTGCTGTTTTAACCTCTGCAACCACCGAGTCATCATCGGGCGCTACGGACATGAAGCAACCGTTGCAACCCATCAAAGCCAGTTTTCCACCCTGCAACAGAGAATATAACATTATCACCAAAACTTTCCTTCACCTCTGACAAGACATCTTGTGAATGTGAGGAATGCCAGGCCGCCACCGTGGTTCGGATCCCATGTTAAACTGTAGGTCCTCCATTTCATCTCACAATCACCCTACCATTACACATTAGCATAAGTGCATATAACTCGAACGGGTAGTAAGATGCGGTGCTAATAACAACAAGGAAGAACACCTATACTAATCCGAGAGTCGGGGATTGCGGAAGGCGATGCAGACCTGGAAGACCGGCTCCCACTGCTCCATGTGTCCCACAGCGTCTGACCTCCCCGTGACAGAGTTGCTTTGGTCCACGCGGAGGTACTTGCCGTAACCAGACTTCAACGCTATTTTTGTGTCACTCACTTTGAAAGCTGTCAGAACTTCCTCGGGACTGGGGCCATCTCCTGAATAAGAACACGACCACCCGACGCTAAACTAAAGTTGCACTTTTTGGTCAAAATTATGTTTGTAGATCACATGCAGTTATTGTAATAAAATTTAAAATTTCTACAAACTTAGTTCTTAAACCATGAAGGCTCCAGTTTTTAATCCAAATATTTCTCAATGTCTATTTGATTAGGCTTATTTTAAAACTGCGTGGAATATCATTTTTGAAAAACCACCCTCAGTACACCACACTGAGATTCAAACCTCGATCTCCCCGTCATCAGTAGTTTAGCCTACTCCAAAAGTAGCGTGTTAGTCCACGCAGCCACAGAAGTGGGAAACAAAGACATTGTTTCAACTGAGAACATTGGCCAATAGGAATAGAGAAATATTAGTTAATCGATAGCATTTTTTGTTATGTGAATTCCCATTTAGTTGAGTGATAAACTAATGATCTGGGGCCTGTTGTAATGTTTGTACTATCATTAAGTTGGACTAAACCACTAGGAAGCATCATAGTAGCTTTGAAATTTAAACTAATAGAAAGATTTGATTAAACTTGAAAAATATGTTTTAATCCTTTAGTTTTGAATACCTATCTTAGAACATTTGAATAATTCTAAGGACCCATCCCATTAGAAATATTTGCTCAGAGTTAGATTCTGAGCTGTTTCGTTGAAACTCACCTTCATCGTGTGGCGCGCCCAAGGTGAAGAGCCCGTTGTCCAAGGCCTTCACGTATGTCTGGGTACCAAACTCTATAGCTATGGACCCTGTGATTTCATCAATAGACTGCACCGCCCACCAACCTCCTGAAAAACATCGTGACGATTGCATGTTTGTAACATGGTGGATGGAAGTTATAAAACACTATATTGTCTATATATATTATTTTAGTTTTAAAATAGAGGCTTGGGAACTTATTTGTTGAATGATTTGTACATCAATGGTATCTGGTAGTCCTACTTTAGGAATATGAATCGCTTTTTAGGCTACAAACTTTGCAAATAATGTAAACATAACAATAATATATTGTGATCAAGTCAAAATAAACACTAATGTGTAAAATAATATAACAGTGAATATCATTAAATAGCAATATAGATGGTACTGTGGAGTGTGGATGGTACTGTGGAGTGTGGATGGTACTGTGGAGTGTGGATGGTACTGTGGATTGTGGATGGTACTGTGGAGTGTGGATGGTACTGTGGAGTAGCCTATGTACTGTAAATTATGGAGTAAGGTTGATGCGGGGTGCTAAATTACCAACATCTAGGCCTACTTAACACCCACTATCCAACATCTATTTAAATAGTTGGTTTTAGTGTTAAGAATTTTACTGTTCTTTTTCAGGTTTTTACCATCTGTGGCCACCATGCTTGAGGATATCCACAACTTGGACTAATTTAAGGGGACACGATGTTCAAGAAGATGGATTTTAGTTAATGTATATCCCTCTTCAGTGGCTGAACGGTTTAAGGCATCACTCTTGTGTTGGACTTGCCTGTTGAAGATGGAGGATCAAATCCTGGTCGGGTCTATTGAGGGTGTTTTTCCATAAATGGGTTCTTACTTTCCTTCAATGCAAATGAGGGTATATTACATCCAAAATGCTTCCTTCTTCATCCCTACTCCCTTGGAGTAATTATCATATATGCGTATAATCTGAACAAGTAGTAGGTCTTAATAAGTGGCGATAAAAATAAAATAAAAGTTAAATATATTTATGTCATTAGGCTGAGACAATCTTGGTGATAAAATGTATAGCTTACCCAAGTTAAGGTAATTTCCAGGCAAATAAAATAGGCTTAATTTTAAACAAACTCGATTACATACTTTGGACACAAGTTTTATCTAATTTTTGTGTTTTGGCAAGGCAACAGCACAATAGAATAGCATAATTATAGCAACTATATTAATTTTCTAATGAGCTTTTAGAAAATAAAAAATTACATAAAGCATAGCCATAGGTTACTCTAATGTTAAAATACCAGTTGCCAAACACTATTAAAACTTGATAGTAAAACTGTTTACTCGTCAAAATGTGGTCAATCAAAATTTCAACTCATCATAGTTCATCCCTTAATTATTATTTTTTTAGATAGTTTTATTTTTAACACTTAAGCTTTGATCAAATAATTTACTGAAATACAGTTTTATCTTAATTCCCTGCTCCAAGTTTTAAGTTTTTCAACAAAACCAAATTACCAAGTTACAAAATCACCTGCCTTTTCCTGGTTTCCCACGTCCCGGACCCCCCTTGTGACCACAGACATCCTCAGCACAGTTGCACACCAAGACTTATTATTATTATTAGCACCGCGTCTTACTACCCGTTCGGGTTATACGCACTTACGCTAATGTGTAATGGTAGGATGATCGTGTTACAGTTTAACGTGGAATCCGAACCACGGTGGAGGCCTGGCATTCCATACATTAACAAGATGTCTTGTCAGAGGTGAAACCAAGACTTAGTTTACGTCTGAGGAGGCAGACAATACATGCACGTACCTAATTATTTTTATAGCATATTTTTTATCAAATATAGTAGAGCTATTAAGTTGTAAGATTCAGTCTATATGCTATCAACACATCTTTTATAGTGTTACTTGATTGTATCTTTAGCGCTGCGCCTTTCTACTCGTTCAGGTCATATGCTTATTTACTAATTATGCTAATATTTCAAGGGGTTGGTAAGGTTATATTTAGAAGTGTAGGTACACCCAACATTTGCGTGGAGAGAGGGGAAAACAAATTTGTAAAAAAAAAAAACCCCTCGATACACCCGACCGAGATTCGAACCTTGTTCTCCCTGTCTAGTCTACTGCGAGAATAGCGCCTTATACCATGCGGCCACCGAAGTAGGTTTTCACTGATATTAACCTTTACACAATTAATTGTTATCTTAGGAAAGTGGGGCCAAAGGTCCGTACCGTGTTGTTCGGCATCCTTATCTTCAACTACACCTTCCTCTTCATCTCTCCCTTCCTTTTTGTGTTTTCTCTTTTTGTGAGATCTGTCAACGTACAATTATATATTTATAAATTGTTCATAAAGGCACAACACAAGAAAGCAGTTGGTCTCTAATTACTATAAAATGGTTTCAGAGTTTCAAACCATTCAAGATATGTCTTCTATTGTTCTCCACAGCTTTTAGAGCGACTGGGAGATTTGATAAAAAAAAAACTTTTTAAAATAAAAATAAAAAGTTGTTCAATTTCTGCGAAACCATGACTTTTTTCAAAAACTGTGTATAGCTACTAGCAAAATAATATGAGCTAAATAAATACTACCTACTTGAGAAATATTTTATTTATTTTGGTCAAAAAACGCTTAAAATTTTTACTTTTTCTTGATCCTTCAAATAGAGGAAATTGATATTGGTATTGACAAAAAATAAATTAAAAAAATGAGATTTTGATGGATGTAGACGTTAGATGACAAATTGAACCCAAAAAATGGGTTTTTGCGATGTCATCAGTCTGTTACTGAAACAAGAGGCAAAACCATTTTACCGATCAAACTAGTATTCTATTCTCCAGAGATTTCTAGAATTTAGCGCCATGTTGTACTACCCATTCAGGTTATATGCTTATGCACTAATTAAACTTATAGTTTTTGGGGATTATGTAGGTTATAATAATGGAAGTGTACCCGCATTTGTGTTAAGGTGAATGAAACTTTTGCTTATTTGATTCAAAAGGTTTCTATTTTTGCTTCTTTTTTGGTTTAAATCGATTTTACGTGTTTCAATGTTTGGAATATCAATATTATTGGTATTTTAGTAGAAAAATAGCATAAAATGGGACGGATAGAACGTACTATACCCTTAGTTTATGATGGAAATTGAAAAATAAAACCTATCTCAACGAATGAATTCTAACCTTCGAAACGTTAACATATTTTTTATTAAACTCCGGGATCGTGAAATATATTGCAATAAAATACTGAAAAAAAATGGCTTAAAATATTTAGTTAATTTACAATATTAATTTTGTTATAATTGATTGATGTCAATTAAGTACAGTAAATATGAAGGTTAGGTTTAAAACCTCAACAACCTTTTAGAAATACATTATAAATCTCTTGAAAACTATTAAGATTTAAATGATTAATTAATTTATAAACCGTATATTGAAATAGAAAATCGACTTACTTAACTTTTTCGCCTTTTAATTTAAGTTTTCCGGTTTTTACCCTAGCATATTCCGCCATTATTGTTGTTTATAAAAGTTGAGGGAAGGTGAATAGTCGACATATCGATTATTTTGTTGTAACTAGTCGATTATTCCCTGTGAGCTCACTAAAATAATTTTATTGATAATATTGTTACCAATCGTTTTTAGTTCTTCAATGTTAGTTTTAATTTAATTCGATTGGTTGCTGACCTCCAAAGCCGGGAATCCATGACAAAAGCATTTTGATCAACCGTTTACAAAAAAATGTTCGTGAAGGTTTTTTATTATTAATTGCAAATTTTTTTACTAGCTGCATCTCCATCGAACAAATATTTACAAATAGTATTGAAATGGCAAACATTTATCTTTGATACATAGTGTACGTACGTGTTAAAGCCATTAATCTCTATAGGCTATGTGCACCAATACTGATGGCGCAACTCGTGGTGACTCCGTAAATTCTTGCAGGGAAAATCCAAGCGGCATCATGTTTATCTCGATCAATTACTTGAAAATCCTAAAATATAACTCACCGTTTCTCGTAAACTACCAGGACAATCACAGTAGTTTTTTTTTCAGAATTTGTTGTAAAAACCTTAAAAGACACGAACGAGGATATTATTAAAATTCCCATATTCTAATCGGTTTGCTTTGAAAAAATTGTTTTCTAATGAAAGAACCTGCAAACAAATCTTCCCTATGTGTAAAAGCTTGGGATAGATGCTTGATGTTAAAATTGTTCCTAAATATTTTAACTCATTAACCCTATCAAATTATATATTATTCGCAGTAATCTCAAAATAATCGTCCCCAATCTGTGTTCTCTGATCATATAATTAGTCTTTTCAACGTTTACCTTTTCTAAAGCTGTTTCCTTACTAGCCTTTATAAAATATATGCATTTCATGCAACAAATTCCTTATTAATTTCAAACAAATTCCTTATTAATTTCAAACAAATCTAAATCAGTTGCATATCATAATAGCAGCATTGTACCGTTTAGTTTCAACCCTTCTCTATTCCCTTATATTACCCTAATAGCGTACGCAAGGTCAAAGCTGGATTAAAAAGTAATTGGGAGAATGCAACCCCCACTACATATTTAGAAAGTATATGATAAGTGATATTCAATCCGTACCTTGCCACGCATATCAGTCAAACATACCTTAATTAGCTTTACAAATATTTTAGGTATCCCAAACTTGATTAAAATGTCATATAATTTGTTTATTTTAAATTAATTATAGGCCTTTTAAAAATCTAGTTTATGTACCCTCATGTTGTATTCCTACTTTTTGTTTTAATAATATTTGTTGAATAGTAACAATCTAATCCATTGTTGAGCTATTTATTCGAAATCCACATTGATAATTCCCGATTATTTCCCCTTTATATGGAGTGAATCTCATTGGAATCATGCTAGAAAACATTTTTTTTAGCTTGTTGGTAGTAATGAAATTATTTTTATTTTTAGTAAAAAAAATAGCTGGCTTATGTTTTCTTTTGTAATTTGTATTGCTTTGATTAGATGCATAAGTTAATGTTATATGACAATGTATACTCATTTCATATACATATTGGGTAGAAAAAGGACGCCTTCGGGGAAACCAATGGGTTAGAAAGAGATAGTAAGTGTCCATACGAGCCTGTACTGGCTATAAGCACGCTCAGTCAGGGGATCATATTACACGCATTTCCTATCGGCAACACGAAGTAGCCTACCTTTCATAAAGCAGGAGTCGACACGCGCTACTTCGTGATGTTATACTACAGTGTTTATCAAAATTGTCTGATCGCGATCCACTGTAAAAAGTACATCTAACATCATGATCCAATACATATACGAACAAATAAACAAACAAATATTATCGTATACGTAAAAATAAATTATTATGTTTTTAATATTTAATAATAGACCCTACAACTTTGATTACATAAATCCAGAGTAAAGTGAACAAAATGTTGTCTCCTACATAGGGACAGTGCCATTGTTTCAATGATTTGCAACATTCGTGTTAATCTTGTTGATTGAAGTATGAAGTAGTCTGTGAATAAGACTGTTGAAAGCTGGGGGGTTTGTAGTCATTATGTCTTATTGCATCAGTATGAGGTGGTTTCTTGAACATTTTCCGAACAAATATGCTATGAGTGTTTTTAGCTATCTTGATATACAGATAGTTCATTCTGCAGTTGGTTCCAATCTCGGTGGAAAAGGATAAGTTTGGGTGAATGTTATTGTTGATGTTGCTGAGGGATGAGTTTGATGTCATTTTCAGATATAGTCTACATATCTGCAATATAATTTAATGTTAAGAATGTTGTATACTTTCTTGAAAATAATTGGATCTCTTTTTGTAGAATTATTTCATACATTATATATTAAATAACTGAACCCATTGTTAAACCATTAAGTTGTTATTATTATTATTATTATTATTATTAGCACCGCGTCTTACTACCCGTTCGGGTTATACGCACTTACGCTAATGGGTAATGGTAGGGTGATTGTGAGATGAAATGAAGGACCTACAGTTTAACGTGGAATCCGAACCACAGTGGAGGTCTGGCATTCCCCACATTCACAAGATGTCTTGTCAGAGGTGTAGGAAGGGTTTGGTAATCAGATAAATCTGTGCTGGAACAGAGGATTGAACCCCGGCCGCCAGCACAGAAGTCTGACAACTTACCCCTAGACCACCAGGTCACCACCATTAAGTTGGATGTAGATTTTATTATTTATTTGGAAATAATTTTGATTTATAATAATATAGATTATTTTGGAAATTTGATTAATATTTTTGTAGGAGAAATGATTATACGTGTGTAGGTCTTTTATAATGTTGATTGTTTCTTGGACAGGAATATTAGTGTGAAGATTAGAAATATTCAATTACATACACTTAGAATTTTGGTTCAGCAGGATTGAGTTTTCAGTTTGAGATTTTTTATATTGTGTTCAAATTGTAGTTTGAGATTATTATTTAACATTTTAGTTATTTTCTTGGAGCATTTTGGTAGTTTACTAGCGGTCTGAGTGGGATATTTGGTTTATGTATTTCAGGTAGTGAAATGAAAGTAGGGGCTTGGGGAGTCATGTTGGATATTAAAGATATCTTGGGAATAATAATTTTAATGTGAGTTTTTCAGGATGTATTTTAAATTTTTGATATTTACTGGTTGTGTCAATTTTTAATTCAGTGATCTTGTTGTATGAATAAATCTAAGGTTGTGAAATGTAATCATTTTTATAATGAGTACAATAGTGTTTAATTTATCAGCTTTTACAATAATTAAATAGTTTATTCAAATTTTTGTTTTAACATAGAAACCTATTTATTAATATTCAAGTTGTTGTTTAATTGATGTTGATTAGTAATTGTTTTATGTAATTTGTAGGCAGAATGATTTGATTTTAATCAATTATGAGAGATTAGCTTTTTTTGTTTGATGGTGGTTTGTTTTAAGTTGTATTTGTATCCTTTATTAAATATTTCTTCATCTTTAGTGCTGAGTTTGAATTTGAAGATGTTGAGAAATCTATACATCCATACATCCATACACCCCTCCCTACCTCCATATATCCCATCCCTCCCTACCTCCATACACCCCTCCCTACCTCCATATATCCCATCCCTACCTACCGCTATCAATCCTCTTTAATCTTCTTCTATTTATTCTAAATATAAATGAACAGTTTGTTTGTCATTCATGAGTTTACACGATATCTACTCACGCTGAGGTATGTAATTTTAAATTATTAGCTCTTACACAAATACATATGCATCTCTAAGCGGGATTTTAAAATTATCAGCTCCTCCACACAACACGTGCACCTCTAAGCTGTAAATTTTAAGTTTTGACATAGATTATTTTAAAATTTCATCAAAAACTGAGCCGGAAGAATAAATAAAGAGATTTCTACTCTCTCTCTGTTTGAAGCAATTAAGCGTTGCAGGGGTTACCGAGGGTAACCTTGGGAGTATGTATGTTTAATACAGTGCAGGGTTCTGGCCGTTGTGTGTATCTCGTCTGGGTAGTTGTTAATACAGTGCAGGGTTCTGGCCGTTGTGTGTATGTCGTCTGGAATGCCATGTGGTAGATGTTGATAAGAATGAGAGTATGTATGTTTAATACAGTGCAGGGTTCTGGCCGTTGTGTGTATGATCGTCTGGAATTGCCATGTGGTAGTTGTTGATAAGAATGAGAGTAAACATATTTCAGAAAAGTCCACGCGTTAGAAGCGACGCTACCGCCAAATAAAAGGCCCAAACGATGCATGACAAAAGTTTTCCGCGAACTTTAAGGGGTGGCTAAATGAACCTTGCGGCGCGTGCGCAGTGGTGTAAGTCAGATGGGGTATGTTAGTTTGGAAGCGTCAGTGTGTGTGCGCGCGTCGGCTAGTTCAGACGTTAGTTCGAGACGCTCTCTGTGAGTGACACGGCGCGTCGTCGAACGCTAACAGACGCGGTGAGTAAAACAAGTCATGCTGGTTGACTGATATTACAACTCTTTGTTGTTAAAAGGTTATGGAGGTCGTTGTTGCTCTAGTAGGAAGCTGGAAATGCAATTTTAATAAGTATTGTTACAATGTTTACTTGATTTTTATTAATAAAAATTATTATAATCATCGCGTCTTACTGCCCGTTCGGGTTATATGCACTTACGCTAATGTGTAATGGTAGGATGATTGTGAGATGAAATGGAGGACCTACAGTTTAACGTGGGATCCGAACCACAGTGGAAGTCTGGCATTCCACACATTAATTTTATTAATCGAACAAACTAGTTTGCTTAAATTTTTAAAATGTTTGGCTAGATTAGTATGTTTATATTATTTTCTTTAATATCAAATGTCGTTAGATACCAAACAAATATGGTAGTTAGTATTTTAATTTGTTCTAAAAAAACTTTCGGGTTTTATTGGACAAAAAAATTGATTCCCAACTTTTTTGTATTGAGTATTAGGGCTATACGTAGCTTTATAATGATTAGCGCAAAGTGTGATAAAGGGTGAATATAAAGAAAATACACCAGCAATTACTGAAAGAGTAAATGGGAAAATTGTATTTAAACATACTTGTTTAAAGCTCCCGGTACGAATTTAAACGTTCCTGTCAATACTCCAGCAATGAGTTTCTAATCACCGCAATATTGATGCTCTAACTGTATCGACAAATCACTTTCTAATTGGACAGTTTTAATGTTCGTCCATGCTCATTACACTAGTATCAAGCCACACGGCTGATTCACTCGCTGACATTAATGTTCACCCACTTCCAGATTAGCTAGAAACTTGGAATTTGGCAAACTTATAGCTTCTAGCCTGTAACCGACGGGGAAATTCTAAAAAATAAAAAAAATATTTTTAACCCCCGAAAAACATTCAAAATGTTGGAGCAATTTTAAAGTCGGTGCGGACCTTTCTTTGTAGGTCTCTTGTGGCTAAACGGTAAGACCTATCAAAAAACGGCTCTGGAATTACATTCAGTTACATCCACTTGCAATGAAAACCACTGGGGGTTTGGGGCGGAGCCCCCAACGAGCAAAGCGAGTTACTACGTATAAACATACATGATTATTTGTATACTCCTTTTTTTAACCGTTTGTAGTTACCTTTCCTGGTTATCTACATTTAATCAGATTTTTGAGTTAAGGATGAGGAAGGTAAACCTTTAGGAATTGCACCCGCATTTATCTGAACAAAAAAGCGACAACTTATTCAGGAAAAAAAAAGATCAAGATTCGAATCCTGATCACCTAGAAAAGTTTGACGTTTATTCCGCGTGATCCATATACGTGTAATATATTATCATATCAAACACATTCTTACATCTTCTCAAATAATTCAAAAACTTCAGATAGTTTAAAAATTGGTTGATCAAAATAGAACCCCCAAATTATCAGTTGATTTAATATAAAATACAATGAAACTGCTTAAAATATTCAACATTGTTGTTCAACATTTATATTTTAATTGATTAAAACTAAATATTTTAGGGGGAAAATTATTACTTTTTAGTTAGGACAGTTACAAACTTGAGAGAAACAGTTTTTATATTGAAGGATTGCAATAAAATGATTTTAAAAATTTTGCTTGCTCTTGGAAAAATATATATATGACCAAGGTTTAGATATATATTTTAACCCGTTTAGGTGGTATAGTGGTCTAAAGTGTTACTCTCGAAATATACCGGATTGCCGGCTACGGGAAGGTTAGGGTTCGAATACCAGCTGGGTGTCCTTAGGGTGGTTTTACCTGAATAGTTTTTTTACTATATCTCTACGCAAGTGTGAGTAGAATTCCTCTAAATTCAACCTTATTTATCTCTAACACATT
Organism: Timema cristinae; assembly: GCA_039000515.1. Lineage (NCBI taxonomy): Eukaryota > Metazoa > Arthropoda > Insecta > Phasmatodea > Timematidae > Timema > Timema cristinae. The sequence goes on from JBCFYV010000001.1 coordinate 4,342,153, forward strand.
AAAGTAAATAGTACACATGTCTATAGTCAGCGCAGAAAGTAGTTTTATTAATCTTTCATAGTACCTGGGGCTACAGCTAAAACCGTTTGATGGATTTTTCGTGATTTTAATTATAGTTCTAGAATTAAGTTGGGCAGAAGGAATCAAAAGTATTTTTACATTTTTTTATATTAAATTTGTTGGCCAAAATGAATCAAATATTTCTCCTGTAGTAACATAGAATTTAGTTTTCTGCACATGCTAATATCACAGATGTTGAATATCTGTTGATATTAGCATGTGCAGAAAACTAAACTCTTATGTTACTACTGGAGAACTATTATGTTTATTAAAAAAATTGAGAATTGTTTACAAATTTAATTTATAAAAAAATGCATCGACAATTTAGTTTGAAATTCATGTTTGATAAATGTTTATTATAATCAAAATACTGTTTTTGTTTTTCCTGAAACAAAACTATTAAGGTTTAGTTTACTGTTAATATTTTTTGAAAATTATCATATTATTATCAAGATATAAAATAAATTATTATGTGAGATTGTATCTTCTGTGCTCATTGATGTAGACCATGGGTATCCGTCCGATCGATCATAAGGGCCACATTGAACATTCAAAATAATGAGGGGGGCATCTTTTAAAACCTCTCTCTCTCTCTCTCTCTCTCTCTCTTATATATATATATATATATATATATAATATATATATATATATATATATAATATAATATTGTCACTATATTAATTAAAAATATTTCCATTTATATATCTTATTAATAAAAAAGCAAAAAAATATGCCCCTATTCAAACAACATTTTTTTCAACAATGATGTATCAGTCCTTAAATCCTGTGCCAAAGCCCCTTTCATAAGTTGTCACCAAAATGATGTGTGTCCGAAATCCAAACCCTCTGGTGTGTTTTGTTCAATTTGATGTGATAATACAGCTGTTATCATGGGTGTGTGTGTGTCAAATGTTGCACATCTTGGGTGTGCAGATTCAACAGGATATATATATATATATATATATTAAATATATATATATATATATATATACCCGCATGGACTAAGGCATCACTCTCGCGTTAGACTAGACTGCCAATGGCGGGGAGATCGAGGTTCGAATCTTGGTCGGGTGTACTGAGAATGGTTTTTCCAAAATGGCTTTTAACTCTCATGTGGGTAAACATCTTATAAATATATGATCTTCCTCATCCCTAAAAGCATTAAAGTAATTATTAAATAAGCATAACTACCGAATGGTAGGTGGTGGCAAAAAATAAGTTGTGGACTAGGACTATGAAATATACTAATATTTAAAATATCCCAAGATAATTGTATTTTACTTTGCATGTATAAGAGTTTTCTTGAAAAATGATGGGATGTTTTATTATTTAAAAATGTAGGTCTACATATTTTATGTTATATTAGCGGTCTGCTCGCAATCTATTAGGACCATTAGTTTATTTCGTTTGATCATCTGTCTCTCACTGCAAGTTCAACACTTTAGTTAGGCCGGTAGAATGTCTGTCCACTGAGCTAAGGGTCCCGGGTTCGGCCGTAAAATGTATCATTAATGAAATATGGGTTAACCCTTTCAGAGTGATGAATTAACGACCGGGGGCTGGTTGTTGTGTCTCTTCATGTTATGTGTTAGTCTATGAGTCATGTGCTGATTTTATCAGTCCATTCAGAAAGTGCACGTTAAATACCTCAAGTAAATAAAATGAAAGATCTTACTGCAAGCCTCCTACCAGGAGTTCCTTTTCTCTTATTGCAAGCCTCTACCAGGAGTTCCTTTTCTCTTACTGCAAGCCCTCCCACCAGGAGTTCCTGTTATCTTACTGCAAGCCCTCCTACCAGGAGTTCCTGTTATCTTATTGCAAGCCCTCCTACCAGGAGTTCCTTTTCTCTTATTGCAAGCCCTCCTACCAGGAGTTCCTGTTATCTTATTGCAAGCCCTCCTACCAGGATTTCCTTTTCTCTTACTGCAAGCCCTCCTACCAGGAGTTCCTTTTCTCTTATTGCAAGCCCTCCTACCAGGAGTTCCTTTTCTCTTATTCAAGCCCTCCTACCAGGAGTTCCTTTTCTCTTATTGCAAGCCCTCCTACCAGGAGTTCCTTTTATCTTATTGCAAGCCCTCCTACCAGGAGTTCCTGTTATCTTACTGCAAGCCCTCCTACCAGGAGTTCCTGTTATCTTACTGCAAACCCTCCTACCAGGAGTTCCTGTTATCTTATTGCAAGCCCTCCTACCAGGATTTCCTTTTCTCTTACTGCAAGCCCTCCTACCAGGAGTTCCTTTTATCTTACTGCAAGCCCTCCTACCCGAAGTATCTTGTTCCTCACCCCCTCACCAGTTATCTGCTGTCATTGACCCTCTTTGTAGACCCAACACATTCCCTCAGGCTCATGTTACGAGATCCCTAACCACCAAAAGGAGCTCTTTCAAGCGCTCTTGTGATTTTTCCTCTCGTTATTCACCGGTATCCTCGTTGGCTTGTGTCGGATATTGATGGATTGCTGCGGCATTGCTGCAGTCATTTGTCACTCAACACCTCGTGGGTCAATATCCCGTGGTGGAGCTAAAACACCCTACACCACATGACACCAATTCGTGGAGATCACTCCCCATCCTCTTCTTTATATCGCACACCGTGACAAAAATATCAACCGCCTGAAAAATTTGGGAGAGTCAAAGAGTTTCATATTTAAGTAACGTTTTATGTTTGCAATTATATTTTTAACTTGTCTGGCCTGGTTTAACATTAGCTGGGAGCTTGTGTTTTATGAACCCCGCTAGGTTGACCTGAGGTGTCTTTTTATGTTTTCTGACACACTCTCCACACAAATACGGAGGCATTTTCTTTAAGTCATACCTTACTCTTTCTTATCATATTAGCGCATTTAAAATATGTGGTTTAGTCCAAATGGGCGGTGAGATGCGGGGAAAATGCACACTTGAATATTTTTATAACTACCAACCTCACGTGCAAGCAACGTATAACTACCAACCTCACGTGCAAGCAACGTATAACTACCAACCTCGCGTGCAAGCAACGTATAACTACCAACCTCACGTGCAAGCAACGTATAACTACCAACCTCGCGTGCAAGCAACGTATAACTACCAACCTCGCATGCAAGCAACGTATAACTACCAACCTCACGTGCAAGCAACGTATAAATACCAACCTCACGTGCAAGCAACGTATAACTACCAACCTCACGTGCAAGCAACGTATAACTACCAACCTCACGTGCAAGCAACGTATAACTACCAACCTCGCGTGCAAGCAACGTATAACTACCAACCTCACGTGCAAGCAACGTATAACTACCAACCTCGCGTGCAAGCAACGTATAACTACCAACCTCGCATGCAAGCAACGTATAACTACCAACCTCACGTGCAAGCAACGTATAAATACCAACCTCACGTGCAAGCAACGTATAACTACCAACCTCACGTGCAAGCAACGTATAACTACCAACCTCACGTGCAAGCAACGTATAACTACCAACCTCGCGTGCAAGCAACGTATAACTACCAACCTCACGTGCAATCAACGTATAACTACCAACCTCGCGTGCAATCAACTTATAACTACCAACACGCATCAAATCCCTTCCACTAATTTATTTAGGGTTTTATTAGCTAATTTGGATTAACTAGGAGCATTCATTGGCGTTTATTTGTTTGAAAGGGGTTTTCTTTGTCAGCTTTGCTCAAACCAATCGAAACAATAGTAAATTAACATTATTTTTTTACAAATTACATGACACTACCATTGTATAACTTTATTAAGTTTATGTGTATTGACAGACAAATAAACAAATTGCTTGAATTTTCCCTAATTATTTAGTGGTATTTCAATTAGTGTCAGTAAGCCCATTTTTAATATTAACTAAATAAATAAAAAATTGCATAATATGACAAATCTATATTGGAGTTATATAAACACTTTTTAAAGCTGTCTGTGAAACTGCTCCCGGGGCTCTAAGGCAGTGCATCACGGACTCCAGGGACCACAATTGTTTATTATATTATTATATTATTCTCTACGTATTTTGGCATCAGCCACCGCAGCGTTGCTTACAGAAATATAACCCCTTTTTAAAATTATTGGACACTGGCTGCCCTCCCTCTTGCTCCAATATTTTAATACCGCTGCCACGAATGTCTCAGAGCCGCGCTATTGGTATCCTCCCGCCGGCGTTAAGAGATTAGTGGATTTCAGACCCCACCCAAGCTCGCTCTCTCCTTCTTTTGACTACCTCAGGGGTGGGTTTCTGAACGCTCACCCTGAAAATAGAAACAAACCTTGGGACAATGTACTGTACTAAATAGGATTCTTATTTTTAGCACCGCGTCTTACGACCTGTTCAGGTTATACGCCTATTTATACTAATCACACTAACGGGTTAGGTACTAGGAAGGCTTCATTTAAAGGAAGTTCACCCGCATTTGCATGGAAGGAGAGTGGAAAATCATTTAGGAAAAACACCCTCAGTGCACCTGACCGTGATCGAACCTAGATCTTCCCGTCTTCGGCAGTCTAGTCCAACACCAGATTAGCGCGTTAGATATTTATATACGGCTATAACCGTAGTCAACAAATACAGAGTGGTCCAAAAGTAGGTATATATGATAGTAATAATAATAATAATAATAATGCGCGTCTGATCTACATAACTCGTAGCCCAGTAGAGGAAAATTATCCAATACTAATGTACCATTGTACAGGGACGTACTAATGTACTAATCGTACATCCTTCACATGGAGGCTCTTTCCATGTCCTGATGAGATGAGGTGATGGTGCCAGCCAGGATTCGAAACCGGGACTCCAGAGCTCGTAGCCAGGTGCACTGATCATTACAACACAGGACCAGTTTTATGATAGTGATGTGTACCTTAGCGTAGCAGAATGTGTTAATAGTTGGGGTAAGGAGCTTGAACAGCTTAAGAATTAATTGACACTTGTAAATTAGTGAATTAACATGATTTATGAGACTAGTTAGAACCTGTGTACTGTTACCTTATTTGAAACCCTCTGTATAATAGTTTAGCTATTTGATCCATAATGATATGCACATGTTTACAATTGTAACTGTACTATTGGCAGCAAAAAGCCAACTACTGAGTCAATGGCGGCTGATAGCTCGTGTTATTAATTGATAAAACATTTATAGCCGACGATTTCAGCACGTCCATCACAGACTTTGCCTTAAAAATAGGAGTGAAGAATGACTGGGCACGTGTAAGAGCCCTGGGTAGCTCAGTGTTTACACCATTGGCGTACTAATTCAAAGGTCCCAGGTTCGATTCCCGTTTCCAGATGTCATTTTTTTAATCTAATGAATATAATATAGTAAAGGTTATACAGTATTTATTTATTTACTCACCAGGATGTTCTTACTGACCTGTAAGACTTCCTCCAGGTCACATAGTTACTTTCTCGACTGTGTATGTGGAAAAAAAAAATCGGTGATCAAATACACGAAAATAATAATAATAATAATATAATAATATAACTTTAGCACCGCGTCTTACTACCCGTTCGGGTTATACGCTTTAAGTACTAATTACGCTAATGGATTAGGAATTGGGAAGGTTCAATTAGAGGAAGTAACCCGCATTTGCGTGGAGGGAGAGTGGAAAACCATTTAGGAAAAACCCACCCTCAGTTCACCCGACCAAGATTCGAACCTCGATCTCCCCGTCCTCAGCAGTCGAGCACAACACGACTAGCGCGTTAGCCAACTACGCCACCGAGGCAGGTTACAACCACTATAGAAAACTATTATTTTTGTTAAATTTAATAATTATCGGTTTAATTAATCTGGTGTGTTTAAAGTTGTTCAATCACGTCAAGGATTATATTAGCTCTGAAGCTTGTCACAAATACCTTTCTGCTCAAAGCTACAGTAAAATTAATTAACCTCGTACATGTGATCAAATATTTACAAATACATACGCATGAGGTTAGTTGGCATGCACGGTCTAGTACACAACTCGATACGGACGCAGGAATTGTTACATGGCAACCAAACATGTGTCCAGATGTAATTATAACACTTCACTTTGTTTAAAAACAATTATGCTTAGTGGGGCTCTGTAGCGCTAAAACACATCACAGGCGTTCAGATTCACACATCTGGGAGGTTGGTACCAAATTGTACCCATGGGAATAAAATAAACGGTACGGTGCACACAAAGACTTTCTCCCTCGTCTATATTAGAAAATACATCTACTAAAATATTTGTGAAACGAATAATAGGTCTATACAATGTTGTAGAAACACTACACCTAAGATCATAGATGAAATAATATACACTGTTACTTACTTGACATTAGGAACTAGGAACACTGTTACTTACTCTCTGACATTAGGAACTAGGAAACTGTTACTTGCTGTATGACACTAGGAACTAGGAACACTGTTACTTACTCTCTGACATTAGGAACTAGGAACACTGTTACTTGCTGTATGACACTAGGAACTAGGAACACTGTTACTTACTCTATGACATTAGGAACTAGAAACAACGTTACTTTCTCTATGGCATTAGGAACTAGAAACAATGTTACAGAGAAATTAAGAAAAGAGAAACATTCATCAAATAACATAAGCATCAAATTCGATTTAAAAAATCTGAATTAAAAACGTATATATATATATTATATATATATATATATATATATTATATATATATATATACTTATAGTTAATAAACTGATTTTATAAAAAATATATTTCAAATAAAATATTTTTTATCTTTAATATCACTACAACTTAACAATGATAAGTTTTATTTAATAACTCAAATAGTTGCAGAGAAATGGCGAAAATTGGAATATTTACACCAATGTAAAGTACCTCAAAGTCATTTTTATTAGAAAATGAGAATTATATTCTTGTTAAAATTATGAACAGCGTCACGATATAAAATTTAACCAAAATCGTTAGAGCGAATTTTGAGAAAATCTCTTTTTTTTCTCTTTTTGCCCCCCAGTAAACGGCCCTTAAATTAGGGTTGGATATCTAATTCCAAAATCCCCTTGGGGGACCTTATGAAAACCTAGATACCAAGTCTTAGCCCAATCGGTAAAATGGTTTCGGCTTTAGTCTGAGGTATGGATAGATAGACAGACGGACGGAAATAGCGGAAACAATTGTTGTTTTGTTTCAGGGGGTCATGAAACGTTGACATTTATCAAAAATATCGAGTTTGATTTTTGTTAACTCGGACAATACTTTTTCTCCTAGGTATCGAGATAAAGTAAAAATCCTTACATTTTAAGTTTTATAATATAAAAATAAACGAATGAAAATGTAAAACTAGTTCATTTATAACATTTTAATGAAATGTATCAGTTCTGAGATTAAAGTAAATCGTGATGAACATATCTCTAGTCTTCATCAAACAACTAAAGTAATTTTTCATAATAGGGTCCCAACAAACTGCGGTCCATCAGGGACGGTGTGTCGCGATGGCCCTCTTCTATGCGAAAGTCTAGAAGAGAGGAGGTCATCGTGACGAGACTCCGCGTCGGGCATACTTCATTGACCCATAGTTTTTTACTGAGAGGGGATCCACCTCCAGTGTGTGAGTTTTGCGATGCTCCTCTGAGTTTGTATCACATTTTGGTGGAGTGTCGTAAATATGCCCCTATCCGCCTGGCTCTTGATTTTAAAGGTGACCTACGTTTTTTATTACGCGATAGCGCGGATGGAGTTATTTGTTTACTCCGTTTTATACGCCAGGTGGATCTTTTTAATGCCATTTGAGTCACTTTTATAAAGTGACTCTTTTGGATATTATCTCATATTGAGATCTTTTTAACAGTTTTATTACAATTTAACATGTTGTTTTGTCTTTTTAACGTATTATCATGTTAACATGTTGTGTCATTTTAACGTGTTATATTTCAATATGTTTGTTTTGTCTTTTTATTGGAGTGATACACCTGTGGTTTTTTTTTAGCAGGTGAATCACTTAATTTATACCAAGAGCCCATTTGAGCACTCCTATGGAGTGTCTCAGATGGTGAATGTTTATCTCTTTCCCCTATGGGGATTTTATTATGTTTTTAATATATTTCAAGGCCCTAATGACCTCGATGTGTCGATGGGCCGTTAAACAATAATAATAATAATAATAATAATAATAATAATAATAATAATAATAGGGCCCCAACAAAGATAATTGAAGATAATTTTAGTGAATTTTGAGCTTCAAAACTGTATCATGAGAACCACATTGAGAGGATAATATATCCCTTCAAACTGAAGGCGTCCTCGATATGTAATATTGTCACCTTGACATGACCTACAATAAGAATCTGTCTATAAATTAACTAACGCAAAACTAAAAACAAAATAATATTTACACTAATATTATTGACTGTGCCTTTGAATTAACTTAAACTGTGTTAATTCATATTGATAAAGCCAATGATCATTTTTGCAAACTACTTTAGATTGGGAATGCCAGGCCTCCACCGTGGTTCGGATTCCACGTTAAACTGTAGGTCCTTCATTTCATCTCTCAATTACCCTACCATTACACATTAGCGTAAGTGCGTATAACCCGAATGGGTAGTAAGACGCGGTGCTAATAATAATAATAATACTTAGATTGCTCTTCAAATATAGACTAACATAGACCTAAACCTCACTTTCCGACTGTTTATTTTATTCATAACGTTACTTTTATTACTAATAGTAAAATAACTATTTTCTCTGACATCATATCCCTCGTATGCAGACACCTGTATGGAAACATACACGATATATTTGAGTCATCAGAATACTCTTCCTAAATGGTCACACACTATTCCTCCGTGCAGATGTTGGTTACACTAAATCAGGGGTACTGGACTTTTTGTTCAATTAAATCCCCAAATATAATTTGTCTTCAAATTTTTAACCTCCAAAATTGTTGATGCATGAAGCAAGCTATACATCTTCTCTAATATACATCTAAAATAAATAAAATAAATTATATCCAAAATGATGCATTAAATAATAAGTTGTAAATCAGACATTTGTTATGTATATACAATTTTACGGACGTCTAATATATCTTCGCGTATCCCAGGTTGAACACCCCTATTATAAATTAAACCTTCCTCACCTCTTAACACATTGGTGTGATTAGTATACAAGCATACAACCTGATCAGGTAGTAAGACGCGGTAGTGATAAAAAGAAAGTCTTAGTGATCAACCAAAATATGTGAATTAACAGATTTTACAGACTAGAGAATTTCAACTTTGAAACTATGTTCACAAGTCTATAGGCTCTATATGTATAGATCGGAGCATAGAAAATAGTTTGTGTCCATCCCAGTAAAACATAAAACGAGTATAGTATTAAATGTTTGATGAATACTAAGCGAAGCGCAACATCTAATTGACAATATCTCAGCAACACAGACAGACTCTTAATGTCCTCTTGGCGGTGTTCGACATTTCTCTTAGAGTCAAACAAATTAAATAATAAATTACACCTGAGCTAACCCAACCAGGCGATGAACGACAATTCAGCCACCCATCCCGGTGATCACACAATTTAAGGTGTCATGCTAGGAATATAAAGGATCACTGGCAACGGGGGTGTCCAAGATCGAATCTCGTCCGGGAACACTGCAAAATGTTTTCCCATCCCTACTCTCCTCACGAATTATGACAAGATTCCTCTAAACTGCGTTTCTCATCCTTAAGCGTTGTATAACACCCATTGTATAACACCCATTGTATAGCACCCGTTGTATAACACCCATTGTATAACACCCGTTGTATTATCACCCGTTGTATTAGCACCCGTTGTATACACCCGTTGAATAACACCCGTTGTATAACACCCGTTGTAAACACCCGTTGTAAAACACCCGTTGTAAAACACCTGTTGTAAAACACCCGTTGTAAAACACCCGTTGTATAACACCCGTTGTATTAGCACCCGTTGTATAACACCCGTTGTATAGCACCCGTTGTATAGCACCCGTTGTATTATACCCGTTGTATTATACCCGTTGTATTATACCCGTTGTATTATACCCGTTGTATTAGCACCCGTTGTATTAGCACCCGTTGTATTAGCACTCGTTGTATAACACCCGTTGTATTAGCACCCGTTGTATAACACCCGTTGTATTAACACCCGTTGTATAACACCCGTTGTATAACACAACACCCGTTGTATAACACAACACCCGTTGTATAAAACACCCGTTGTATAACACCCGTTGTATAACACCCGTTGTATTAGCACCCGTTGTATTAGCACCCGTTGTATAACACCCGTTGTTATTACACCCGTTGTATAACACCCGTTGTATAACACCGTTGTATAACACCCGTTGTATACACCCGTTGATAACACCTTGTTACACCCGTTGTATTAGCACCCAGTTTTATTAACCCATTTAAACATAAATTTAAAAATAAACAACATTCCATGCAGCAGCTTGGTGGCAAATTATTAAAAACTGCTAAGGAATAAACTTCTATAACTACTTAAACAATATTAACAATCACATCACGTTAATGATAACAATAATAACAATAACAGTAATGATGATAACAATTCTGGCTTAATTGAAAGAGAGATTGTCCGATTGCTGTAATTTCTTGTTTAAAGTTTTGTAATTACGGGCTTTCATTGGTTTGTTGATCATTTTACTCTAGGCATATATTCAAACTTTGGCTGCAACTTTAAATAGGAAAGCTAGATTAGTTTCTAAATTAACAAGTTATGTCAGGACACATTTTATTAAGTTACGAGCCAGCTACAGCTATATTTAAGTGATTACATTTACTTAACAATCACTATTATAATTATCAATATTATCAGAACGTATATCCTAGTTGTATGGACACAGATATATATACACACTCACACGACTTACAAACTAACGAATGTGGGGAATGCCAGGCCGCCACCGTGGTTCGGATTCCACGTTAAACTGTAGGTCCTCCATTTCATCTCACAATCACCCTACCATTACACATTAGCGTAAGTGCGTATAACCCGAATGGGTAGTAAGACGCGGTGCTAATAATAATAATAATACAAACTAACCTGCTCTACATCAACCCGTCTTGAAGTATTCACACAATCCTGCTTCCAACAAATGTAATATTTAAAGATAAAGAATACCGGATTGCTACATTTTTCCATTTTTCTCTCTGAGGCATCGAACTTGGATCTTCTAGATCTGTAGACCTAGCACACCACCCTACCCTCAGAGTCCTCATGGTCGTATCTGATCCTAGACCCATATGACAGATAAATACGTCCAATTTGATTATCATAGAAGTTTATATTCTTCTTAATATTATTATTATCACCGCGTCTTACAACCCGTTCGGGTTATACGCACTTACGCTAATGTGTAATGGTAGGGTGATTGTGAGATGAAATGGAGGACCTACAGTTTAACGTGTGATCCGAACCACAGTGGAGGCCTGGCATTCCCCACATTCACAAGATGTCTTGTCAGAGGTGAAGGAAGGGTTTGGTAATCAGATAAATCTGTGCCAGGACCGAGGATTGAACCCCGGACACCCAGCACAGAAGTTTGACACCTTACCCCTAGACCACCAGGTCATCTATATATTCCTCATTATTCTGGTTGATATAAATTAATATATTACATATTTTTCTATTTGATCGACGTTTTAGCCTTGCATGCTTCTCCTATTTATATTTATTTGTACAGGTAACAAATAAAATCACTGAATTGTGAGCTCAAACAAATATTAATAAACTGGTTTTATGCTGATTTATAATTATTTTAGAATGCTGTATTTTTGTTCACTATCTAAAAACTTTCTTTAGCTATCAAAGGCGCGTAGCCTCAGTGGGTAAGTCTAGTTTTCAGATGACGTAAAGGTCAAGTTTCGAATCCCAGTTGGGTGTACTGAACAGTTTACAACTCCCCATCCACACAAATGCGGGAACCTTTCTTCGTAACCCCTACCATATTATCTTAATTAAAATGCTGATAGCTTGGGATGGGTAGTAAGACGTGAGACATCAAATGTGTGAATTCTTCACAACATTTTATGATCATTTTAATGTAAAAATAATCAAATCTTAATAATATTTACTTTAATTTACTAGACTAATTAATATTTATATGTGGATTAGATTACATATAATTATATATGCATTATTGGAGGTATGATACGTTGATACTTTCTTAATCAATGGAGAATTCTAAAAAAAAACACCAAATCTTTTGTTCAATATGTGAGAAAACCATTATGATCAACACGTGGGACAGGCTGACCTGGTGGTCTAGAGGTAAGGTATTAGACTTCTGTGCTGGGGGTCCGGGTTCAATCCTCGGTTCCGGCACAGATTTATCTGATTGCCAAACCCTTCCTTCACCTCTGACAAGACGTGTATTAATCACAACTTGTGAATGTGGGGAATGCCAGGCCTCCACCATGGTTCGGATCCCACGTTAAACTGTAGGTCCTTCATTTCATCTCACAATCACCCTACCATTACACATCAGCGTAAGTGCGTACAACCCGAACGGATAGAAAGACACGGTGCGAATAGTAATAATAATAATAATAATAATAATTAATAATATACTCGATTTACTATCATATTTTCACGTATTCATACGTCAAGTAATGTGATCAGTAGATGCCACTTTTGAAAGATATATCATTAAATAAATAAAAATAAATAAATATTAAAATTACATCAATGATGCCCGCAAAAATTATGTTCGTTTTTATAAAAGACCCTTCTCATGAAAATTGGGCTCTTAACTGTAAATTCAACTAATAAAGCATTGCTTGAAAACAGAAATTGTGTTAAATTTGGGTCTCAAGGGCCCTTGATGGATTAGATTGACTTTTACGTTTCGTTTGCTCCTGGTTGATGTTTGATGTTAGTACATTAGTGGCAGAACGCTGTTATTTCCCAGTCGCTACGAGGTCTAGTGGGGGGCGGTTGTCATGGTAACCACGAGGCTCGCGTGTCAACAACACTCGCCTCAATAACTACGATATTTTTATATCGAATTGTTGGGGATTACCTAGGATGAGATCTATTTAGAACCAAAATGGTGTTATTTTTGTGTCAGCTGACGTCACAGAGTTACACACTTTATTTATTCACATTACGTCTTAATATCAGTTTAGGTTTTCCACCTATTTACACTCATGGAGTAGGGGTGAACAAGGTATAGTTTGAAGGATGTGTAACCCATCTCGGTGGCGTAGTTAGCTAACGCGCTAGTTTAATGTTGAGTTAAACTGCCGAGGACGAGAAGATCGTTGTTCAAATCTCGGTCGGGTAAACTTGAGGTGGCTTTTCCTAACTTAATTTTCCACTCTCCCTCCACGCAAATGCGGGTTCAATTCCTTTATATTCAATCTTCTCAATTTTTAGCCCACTAGCGCAATTAGTACTTAAACGTATATCCCGAACGGGTAGTAATTCCCGGTGTTAAATAGAGGAAGTGTATTCTCATTTGCATGGGGATTGTGGGAAACCATTTAGCTGAAATAAATCTCCTCACTCCTTGTTAAGAATCGAAACCACGACCTCAATATCAGCAAACACCAGACCAAACCTACCGGCACCTATGTTCCCCTGATATAAACGTACTATTGAGAAGTTTGTAAACTATGGTCACTGAAAGCAAAATAATGAAAGTGAGAATAACTAGGGGGACATAGTCCCCAAGATGTCAACAAACCTCTTTCGTTAACCGAGGCCCAGCCTCAACAACCCCTGGCCCAGACTAACCCTTGGCCCTAAATGCCCCCCCGACCCAAACATCTCCCTGGACCCCAACAGATTCCAGCCACCAAGAGCCCCGGTCCCAATATTTCCCTGCCACTATACCCCCCTGTTCAAAACCACACCTAGCCGCCCTCCCTTGGAGTGGTTTGTCTCTGCTTGACCCCCCCCTCCCCCCCGAACATGGATCTGTGGAAATGCCCTGAATTTTCACACATTGTGACAAACTGCGGTAGTAAATATCGAGATCCCGAGGAAATAAGCCCAGCAGTTGAACTGTGAAACAAGTTTAGTCCGTGGTGGGACCTCAACAGAGCGAATTGATAATCTGTTGAGTTAATTCGATTGTCGACTTGCGCGCAGGGACTTCGTGGACTCTATTACCTCCATTGAACTAACACAGCTTGACTAGTCCATCTCGGGGGCTTGGGAACTTGATGAGGAGGGTTGTTCGGGGTTGGGTTGTCTGACACGGATAGTATGTAAGACTATATCCCATAGCTCGGTATATTTATGGCTGAATGTTGGGTTACCTGACACAAATTGTAGTTTTTAATCTCGACCTTCTCGTCACCAGATATCTAGTACCCTGCAAGTATGACGCCTTAGACCATGCGACCACCTATACGGGCTATTCATTTTTATACTTTTATAAATTATATCTACATTTAGAAGTTATGCTATATATAATAAATAAAGTTAAAATTGGGACAAAAAATGTAATTATATAAGCAAATTATAACAATTTAGAACCTTTAAATGATATAAAAACCTTTATAAACCTAAATATAAACTAAATAAATTCGAATCCAATAATTCTAGTCTTGGTTCGAATTTTTTTTTTCTTAGGGCTCCTGTTTAGGTTGAGGATCCGTAAAATAACTTAATTTAGTCTATCAGTTATGGTTGCAGTTCCACTTCCTGATTACACATTTTGAATGAGGGTACCAGTATTTTAATCAAGGTTTTCATCTCCGGGCTGTTTGTATCGTTCCTGGGGTAACATCAGTTCTTGATACGAGCCACGCTTTGTCTTCCGTTCATTAAACACGTCACGTCCGCTGCGTGATATTGGCTTCTGGCCCAATCCTGCAACCTCCTGACGTGTAACACGTGTAATGTATTCTCCTAAGTGGGATAGATAAATATGCAGACTGAGGTGTTAGTCTCGCCTGGTCTAGTTCACTGGTAACTTCTTTTAATACTCGCATTTAACTGTGTAAATAGTGAAGGTTATGATATTCAAGGTTATGATATTCAAGGTTATGATAGTCAAGGTTATGATATTCAAGGTTATGATAGTCAAGGTTATGATAGTCAAGGTTATGATAGTCAAGGTTATGATTTATATATATATATTTATTGAGAATAAATTTTGATGAAATCATGCAATTTTATGATTTCTATATATTTATATGTTTTAGTCATAATATCATTTCATTTGTTTATTTATACCACGTTTTACTACCACTCTGTATGCATTTTAGTAAAGGCTAAGCCAAGGGATGATGAAAGTATAGTATATATGAAATGCACCCACATTTGCGTAGAGGAATATAGGTCAATCATTTAGGAAAATCATATTTATTACACCGGACCGGAATTTTAACACGGACCTCCCTTTCACCTGAAAAACAAACACGAGCCATACGTTTGATCTGTATGTCCACCTCTGATGTGGGTGTACAGTTTTTAAAATCTTGGATTCTATTTAAATTGTAAAAACCTCACACACTAGTGTAACAGAATTAAAACACTTATCTTTCTTTGAATAAATTTGACATTTATTGCCTCTCGTATGGTCTCAGTTACACATTTTGTAAAGTTGGATTCACGTGCTCAAAGAGAAACAAGAGAAGAGCAAAAAGCGTGATCACGTGACGAGCACCAAACCAATCACAAGACTTCAGCCTCCACGGCGTTGTTCGCTTGACGCGATTTGAAATACTTCAGCTTTCTTTTTTCTGCGCGATAACATCAGCTTGAAATACTCAATAGAATTTTAAAACAAACCGACTCAATCGATGCGCATGCGCCTACAAAGTGAGGTACTAGCAGACAGCTGCATCTATTGGTGAGAAATGATAGGAAATAACTCGTTAAATGGAAAGCGCTCGTGTCCAGTGGCGTCTCATAGCTAAAATTAGTGGGGGTGCTGCTCCAGAATTTTTTTTAACCTTTGTTTTAAAATTGTGTAAAAAAAAGTATAAAAAGAAAATTTATTCAGGAACTTGTTAAAATCTTAACAATAAACAAAACTTTTTTACTTACTTTAACTTAAATTGTTACAGTTCAAGCTTGATATTTTCATTTATAAAGGAAATCTATTCTTCTTGTTTTAATTTGCGCAAAAAGTTCAATAATTTTCTCCATGATCTCTAAATGACAATTGAGGAAATTTTTTTCCATTGAAAGTACTGCAAGCGCATTTAGTCTTTCTGTTAAATAAAATAACAGAAAAAAATGAATCAAATAGAATAGCTGGAAGTAGAATAATAATCTAATTCTACACTCTTCTACACTTTATCACATTCAAGAATATGGTACACGCTTTTTAAACACAACACACGCCGAGTAAAAAAAAACTTCCTTCCACCATCACGCCAGAGCCGGCACTGCAAGAGCAACAGTGCTCTCTATCTGGCAGTCCCACCTTCCTCCCCACCCCATCCTATGTGCGCATGCGCACAACAGTCAAACGCCACGTCGCTGGCACTGTGAAGCGCACAGTTCCATACAAAGATTTTTGTATCTTTTTCATAAACTGGGAGATGGCTACTGAAGTACTGACATTAAGCTTAAGGAATATATATGTACTACAAAAGAATGTGGGGAATGCCAGGCCTCCACCATGGTTCGGATTCCACGTTAAACTGTAGGTCCTTCATTTCATCTCACAATCACCCTATCATTACACATTAGCGTAAGTGCGTATAACCCGAATGGGTAGTAAGACGCGGTGCTAATAATAATAATAATAATAATAATGTACTACAAAAATAAAGAAAGAATTAAAGAAAAAAGGACTCATTATATTAAATGTTATTGATAATATCAAGTGGAAATAGGGGGTGCTGCAGTTCCGCAGTGCCTATACACGACCCACCACTGCTCGTGTCATTCTTTTAGTTTTTTGCTCTGTTTAAAGATATAACACAATAATTTGAAAACATCCATCTAGATATTAATCGATATGAGATGTTTATCCAGTAGGCAATGTAATGTGTGGGTAGTGATCTGTTTCTAATTTGCATTGCAAAGCATCATGGGTAAACATATATTTATGATAGCGTGTGAATTGTTTCAACACTAAAGTAGAATAACCTCTAAATTATCAGCGAGTGTGTGATTCAAAATTTAGTCTTAAAATTATATTTCAATTAGTTTCTGTCGAGGTTCTATGGATAACGGGAACCCGAGTATTGCACATAACTCTCACATAAGGTCCCCGTGGTGGTTACACCCTTGTTGCACCCAACAGCAGCTATCAAGTTGTGGAAACTCTTGAGAGTTGTTAAAAGTGTGACGATGTCAGGTGGTTATGAAAGTCCGGACGCGATCTGACTGAGAGGGGAGCGACTATGGAACCAACCAGCCAGCACGCTATCTCCCACATCTGCGCCGTTATTCTGGCACAGACTCGGAATAGGCTCGTGGGTACGACCCACTTTGGGAACTTTATTGGTTTTCTTTACGCCCTGTGGAGTATTTCACTTGATGAACGAATTATAGTTTTTACAACCATTTCAGACAGGTTTCATAATAACTCATGGTACAATATCTTAAGGTTAGCCTATTTTCCTTTTAATTACTTTAAATATTCATTTTTATTGCGTTCCGAAATCACATTAAAAGCGCGTAGAAGGATAATCTTGTACTTATTCATCTTTAGTTATTTATTTTCGCAAGTTATTATTGTTTTCATTACCGGACACGAAGCCTCTTTCACGCACAAGCCAGAACACCTCCTCTAAATTATACCTCCCTGATTCCTGCTCCATCCGTAAGGACATAAGGACCGTCCGGATGGGTGGCGGGAAATGAGGCGCGGATATTAAAAGTGACTAAAAACAAATCCTCAATATCAGTTTCGACTAGTAAGTACGTCAGTACTGTTGTCTGTGAGGTGTAG
Source organism: Timema cristinae (assembly GCA_039000515.1). Lineage (NCBI taxonomy): Eukaryota > Metazoa > Arthropoda > Insecta > Phasmatodea > Timematidae > Timema > Timema cristinae. Next base: position 4,360,059 of record JBCFYV010000001.1, read on the forward strand.
AAGACAGAGCAATGTCTAGAACGCGTGCTGTACAGGGTGGTTATTTCATTCAACCCTCGACAGAGGAGGGTTGTTTTATTGATTAATAGCACGTGGCCTTGTCCCCTCATGAATGGATCAATATCTGTACCATGTACTCCGCAGTCTGGACCGGTTTGAGGGATACTTTACCGAGATGAGAGTTTGCCCTCACTCAAGACACGTGAAGAAGATACACGGCGCATGGTTCAAGTCTCTGAGAGAGCTCACATGCTCTAGAGGCTGGTTCACACATAACTATATACTGTGTTTTATCAGTTTGGTTTCACATTCATTGCTAAGCTAAGCTAGGGTTCCTTTTCCCCCTCCTTAATTCACTGTGGTTTCTTCCTGGTCTGCTCTAGAGAAGTTAAGTTCTATAAAATGACTTGTTTCAGCTCAGATGATCGTACTGAGGAAGATAAGCTGTTTTGGAAGATGAAGAGAATGTAGAAGTTGGATGTTTGACTTTATCGATTAACGGTTCCATTGTAACATGAAAACACTTATTAAATATGTAGAATATTAACTAAATACACGTGATATAAACTTAAAAACAAAACTGCTTTGGTTATTTTAAACAATCCAGCACTACGTCCGTTCAATATGGAGACCAAGCTGCGTTACGCGCATGCGTAGCGTAAGATGGCTCAAGATGGGAGATGGAAAAATTGCCCGACCAGCAATCGGAAAAAACATAGCACGGCGTAGCAAGACATAGTTTAGCGCTCTGTGTGAATCGGCCTTAACAGTTCCCAAATTACCACATAACATAGACTAAGGGCCGGTCATATGACTACCGCATACATATTGCTATCGGGAGGTTAAAGTTATCTATCAGATAAAGGTTATCAGACTCTTTAATATTTTACGTATATCACCTGAGCTCAAACAAACTTTTGGAGAACGCCATAGCTTAACTTTGCTGTAATTCTTTACTAACACGTTAGAAAATAAGATGTTTTTAACAACTGTAAACAGTAACGGGGTATTGCAAGGTTAATAACCTCTATGTATGTTATGTATGTATGTATGTATGTATGTATGTATGTATGTATGTATGTATGTATGTGGGCGGCCGCCCAGAGCACCAGCTCAAGGAGGCCGCTAAACAGAGCACCAACCTAGCCTAACGTAACTTGGGCAATGAAAATTGTTCCAACACCTCTAATTCCTTAATTAACGCAACCACTCTTAAAAGTTATTCTACATCCGTCATCTTGGAAATAGCACCCTAAAACCTATTTTTAAAACTATCTCATAAACCGTTCATTATATCAAAGTGTTTGCCATAACCTAAAATAAAGAAGAGAACATTATCTACAAAACATGTTCTAACTTGTTTCTTTGTAGTTCTAACAATTTTTTATACAATTTTGTAGTGAAACCTTTGTGATATGACGAGGCATGATCACCATGTGGGATTTCCCTTCAGATTATTTTCCTATCATGCTCAAGTTAAATTAGGCTTGGAGTTATTAGGTTTGGGGACTATTTTCAAATTTTCCTACCATACTCTAACTGGGCCACCCCTGGACTGAGCTGCTGGCGTCTAGCAGAACGGGGTTTGTATCCTGCTTACAGTTAGTTTGAGACAGCTACGAGTCAAGGTACGGGGGTATGAAGCCCTTAGTGGTAGTCTGGGGTCCTCGGTTAGATTTCAAGCAGGGCAGTAAATATATTACCGGGGGATTTAATTGGTTCCCTTTCACTGAACGGGGAATTAATATCCTGAGGATTGGTTGTCTTTCATCTCGAGTTATCTAGGACATGTCATTAGTTCCCTGCAGTCTGTCGTATCCAGCTCACAGGACCATCCAAGGACACTCAAAGTGACCTTCTCCTTGCTACCGCTCGCGTGATAGTTCGAAACAGCACTGTTGCCCCATTTGACTGTAAGTGCCAGACAGTCTAAATTTATCTTTACAAAAGTACCCGCATTGGTGTTCACGTGGATTATTCGTCAAGTTCGTCAAGTTTGGTTTGTCAGAGACAGAAATGTTGGCGTTGGAACCCCAGTTGAGTGTATTGAGAGTAGTTTGGACTAAATTTTGTTATTCTACCTCCACACTAATACGGGTACATTTCCTCCCAATGATACTTTTATTAAATGGTTGAATGAGTGTAGATTTGACGGGTGGTAAGACATGGAGGAAAAACACTATTGTTTTAAACACCGCGTCTTACTGCCCGTTTGGGTTATACGCTTTAAGTACTAATTACGCTAATGGATTAGGAATTGGGAAGGTTGAATTTAGAGGAAGTGAACCCGCATTTGCGTGGAGGCCGAGTGGAAAACCATTTAGGAAAAACACCCTGAGTTCACCCGAACGAGATTTTAACTTCGATCTCCCCGTCCTTGGCAATTGAGCTCAACACGACTAGCGCGTTAGCCAAATACGCCACCGAGGCGGGTTTTTGTTCAGTTGTTTACTTGGTTGGGCACCACATTGATAAAGTTTACTCCTTACATTTACTGGCCTGAAGGTTTGCAGCAAGCATTTGTCATGGCATAATACTTGAAAAGCGGCGGAGCAGTTCCACGTGAAGAATTACACCATTTTAAGTCATACGACGAATAAAAGGTGGCAGGCTACATTTTTCAGGGAAACCATTTGACACTCTGTCAACGAAGAAAGCGGGGTTACGTAAATAACAAAAACACAACATACTTGGTGTACTTTTATAAATAGCTTTTTTTAAATATTTAAATTTATCTAACACAGTCTACGTTTTAAAAATTTCATAATTTATTTACATACTAGAATTTTCCCGTGACTTTGCGCGCATTTAAGTTTGGTAAATTAATTTATTTTTCTTCTAGTGAATCATCTAAGCTATCAAAAACACTATTTCATGCATGTCTGAAAAGAAGGAAATGTTTGTATGTCGGCGATGCCATATACACTAATGACTACTATTGTAGTAAGGAACCTAAATAAATTATTTAAATTCTTGGGGTCTTTATATCATTGTTGTCTCTTTTATGTGGAGGCATTGTTGCAATGAACAACAAAATAAATAGTTTAGATTTATTGTAATAACTAATTAAAACTAATTTACTCTCGATATTATAAAATTACTAAAAAGTACCTACATTTAAGGCGTAAATGCAAGCAAGCGTACAGTCGCTCTCTCAATGAGAGTTGGCCAGACTGGGCGAGCGACTAAAATATATAATATAACACATTGTTGTAATGAGAGGTGGCCAACTGGGCGAGTGACTAAAATATAAAATAGAACAATTGGTTGTAATGAGAGGTGGCCAGACTGGGCGAGCGACTAAAATATAAAATAGAACAAATTGGTTGTAATGAGAGGTGGCCAGACTGGGCGAGCGAGTGACTAAATAGAAAATATAACACATTGGTTGAAATGAGAGGTGGCCAGACTGGAGCGAGCGCTCTAGCCAGTACAGTCTAGTTTACAGGCGCTAGACAATATTATTGTATGTTGGTTCATTGAGTGGTGGAAATCTTATCATTTTGACTCTTTTATTACTATTGAAAGGTTTAGCACACTTGCTACTAACGGCCTAATTTAATTGGTAAGATCATACATCGTACCCATATATGTAAAACTGATATGCTAAAATACTTCAATATTCTAATAAAAGTAGGCCTTCCCAAATAAGAATCACTATTAGCGTGGAGAGAGGATGAGAAAACCACAATATGCTAGCGCATTCAACACGACTGACAACTTTAAATGCTAGAAAAGAACGAAACCTATTCTCGAGGTCAGCGCGTTAGCACATACGGAGATTCCCGAAGAAACACGAACTTTTTCCCCCACTCTCTTCCTAATACTTGAATCAAGTACAATGATTTGTACTCTTGCCTAAGTAGTAGGTTTACTGCTTACGCCTGGTTTTACCAACACTGTTTTACCTCACTGCAGTTCAGAATATTTTTACATTAAATATCTAGGATGGGAAAGGTATAGTATTAGATAGAATGCATCCGCATTAGCGCGAAGGAAAATTAGGAAAACATTTAGGATGAAAACATTTTATTAAACAAGCCGGGATTGGAACCCAAACCTCCATATTACTAGCAAAATATGTAGACCATACGAGCGTGTATTGCTAATGTGGGTCTACTGGTAATTCTTTTTATTAAAATAATGATATTTAATTTACCTTCGGCTTCTTAATTGATTCAAAAAAGCATGTGAAGTTTACAGACTGTCCATTTTCTAATGTGAAATAAAGTGTCCAGAGTTGGGTAACTGTTAGAGCATCGTAGTTCCCTAATTCGCCACTCGTATGTGTGGGGCGCCTCTGTCGTGGAGGGGTGAACATTTCCAGCTAAACTTTAATAGTTCTTTCCAGCACGATGTAATGACCTTTTGTCACGAAGCCTAACATTGTTATTCGTAAAGCGCTATCTCATAGATCGGGGGGTGAAGGACGAATCAGTACAGTCTTGAGTTTGAGCCTGGTTGCAGGCGATCACAATATTGCTCGTAGAACTGGACACACAAAGGGCTAGACGCACTGTTGCACCAATAGGGTTAATCACGATTACAGACCAATTCAATAACATCTCCCACACACGTGCACATGTGTTGCTAGGCGAGTTTCACGATTGAACTGATTACGTCTTATCGAATGTTTTCGACCGAGTGGTTCTGATCAAGGTAGAGGCGCGAAAACGACTTTGAGTTGTTTTTCGTAAACAAAAATGGCGGTTGGGGTGAAATAGATATAACAACTGATAGGTTAATCCATGTAAAACTACAGTAGACCTATGGCTTCTTTGGTGCTGACTGACAGCTCACAGCTGACTTCTGACAGTCAACATTTAGGTAATACCTAAATTTTGGCTGTCAAAAGTGACAGCTGCTAAACACATGTTTTTGCAGAGGATATGGTACGGAGTAGGGATATATAATTTGGTCTGGTAACTTTTCAAAGTCATCAGATCTCAGCTGTGAGCTGTCAGCACCAAAGAGGTTATGGGGCTGCTGTAGACTTGAAATGCAAGCAAAAGGACCGCAAACAATTGATGTGGCATCTAAAGCCTGAATCGAACAATAACAAGCAGTATATATTTCCACAAAGAATTGTTTTTAAGTTTATATGATGATCCTAGATGTTGAAATGTTCAATAAGAGTTAGAATGTTCTTACAAACTACTTCCTCCACATTCATTTTGTTAGGCGCGAAAAAAATACATTAACGTTTTTGAAAGTACACTATTTTAGCAGTATGAATGGGAAGGACATACCGTCGCTCTATTTTATTCAAATAAGGGGAAAAAATTTACTTTTGGTGAGCTGAGTAGAACTGACAAGGGGGAAAAATGTCGAGGATTTGTTTTCCTAGCACGAACAAATGTTCCGTGTACAATAGAAGGCGTTATTACAGCCGAAAACAAAAGCTGCAGTAAGAATGAAAAAGAGTGGAGTGAAAAGTGACATATGAATGGTTAAATAAAACAGAATGGATCGAGTACGTGACAAAAAGTGACGGTAGTTAAAAGAAGTGAAGGAGAGAAGTGTACCTGAGAAATAAAGCGCGGCTTGTAAGTTCGCAAGCGATAACACAAACAGTTTGTTGTTCCGAGAGTATTTTAATGGTCCCCATCCCACTGTGATATCATCTTCCCCCACAGAATATTCTCATTTTAGACGACGCTGGACGTTGCTACATTCATACGTTTGTTGAGAATGTACCAGTTTGTCTAGTTCTACACTGCTTCTTATATTCGACTGGACGCGCACATTTTGATTACACTAATGTGCTAGATATGAGGGGGGTAGCATTTACAGGATAAGCACCCCCTTTGCGTGAAAAACAATATAGGAAAATTATTATAATTTGCACCGCGTCTTACTACCGTTCGGGTTATACGCACTTACGCTAATGTGTAATGGTAGGGTGATGTGAGATGAAATGAAGGACCTACAGTTTAACGTGGGATCCGAACCACGGTGAGGCCTGGCACTCCCACATTCACAAGTTGTGATTAATACACGTCTTGTCAGAGGTGAAGGAAGGGTTTGGTAATCAGATAAATCTGTGCCGGGACAGAGGATTAAACCCCGGGCCCCCAGCACACAAGTTTATACCTTACCCCTAGGCCGTGAGGTCACGACAAAGTTAAAACTGTACTGAAAAACAAATAATAGTTGGAAAGTATATTGTCATCGTGTCAATATTTTGATTTCTTTGGTTTGATTTTAATGAGGCTTTCATCTTTTGCGCGAACCTATATTTATCATAAATTTTGTAATCTAAAGAACCCACGAAATGTATTCACTGATTCAAATAACTAGAATTGCTAAAACCTGGAGGTTAGTCACGCAACATTCTGCTCGTTAAAGTTCAAACTTTTATTAATTTCCCCCCGATATTAGCATCTGAAGCTTGAAAATTGAGAACAACTGTTTATTCTCACAAGAATATTTGTATTAAACCGCTTTTATGTTGAAATAAAATATAAGAGCAACATGAACATTTGCATTGACATTAATTTTGTTGAAGATTTTAAATATTTAAGATAACAAAAGTATTATAAAATATCACAAAGATAAAAATTAATTTTATAATTTCTTATAATGATCTTATTGTACCATGTGCGAAGGTTTTGTACTTATTAAGATAATTACATGCTAACTTCCTAAAATCTATTCCAACTACCTATAAATCTTATTTCTGATATAATTTGATAAGCTCATTTCCGGTAGTAAAAATAACGAGGAATTGAATGAACAGATTTTGACAAACGACCACTTATTTTTAAGGTTAGGGTTGAGGATGACATTAAAAATATGGGTTTCCAACTAAACCCCTATTTTCTCATAGAATTTTCATTTTTAACCATTTGCTTGCATCACCCTAGAAACATTGAATTGTGTTTGTATTTATACCTGTAAATAAAACATTTTTTCTTGGTTAAAAATAATAACTAAACTCTCACTTAAGTTGTACGGTGCAAACAAAATATATATAAATATTGAAATATTATATATATACCGGGTGTTCATTTGAAAACTTTCAACCTAAATATTTCGAGAACAACGCTTTGTGGAAAAAAGTGTTTGACGCAAAAGTTGTTTGGTTTTGAGGGGGAAGTTAGTTGTAGATGTTAGTATGACCTTGTCTGAGTTACTAAGGTCACGTTAAGGTCATTTTGATTTTTTTTTAATTGGACACACTATATTTTATTATATATTATTGTAGCTCTAGCCATAGCATTTTCAAAATGGTGGTGTCAAGCTTTGTAAAGTAAATCTATAAAGGGATACGAGCTTCACAAGTTTCAAATCGCCGGCGCTGGTGCGGCATGGTTCATACGTACTGCGTTTTAAACTGCTTAATGATCGAGGTAAGCGCGGCCACAGTGGCGAGTGAAGGATAGTTGTCATAGCAACTGATGCATGTTGCCAGATTTCTTTACATTCACTGAGTATGCTCGCATAGTAGTAACGTGCAAAACACCCGCCATGTGGCAACTATGCTCCTCAGCCTACCCACCACGCGGATTCAAAAGCAGTTTAAATCGCAGTATAGTGATAATGTATACTTTAGATTGTGTAGAGAGTTTATTCCTCTAGAAATTGGCGGGAAAGTGTTGGTTTCCTACAGTTGTTATGAGTATTCGAACTCAGGAAAAACATAAAACCAAAAAGTGTGATGTCAAAGTCCTTGTATATTTCCAGTTTTATTTACAAAATCAACTTTTCTTGTATATTTTTTGAATTCATTTCAGTTGTAATCTCCTTAATTGTACTTAGTTAACATTAGTGAATTTTACCTGATAGCTAAGGCTAGGCATGTATTATATTTGATGTAATGAATAGTATTTATGAAAATTACTAAACATCTTGAAAATGAATAAAACCAAATATTTACCTGTCAGTAGGAAGTGTAGGTTGTGTTTTCTGCTGCAAAGATAGTTCAGGACAAGTTATATATTTGGTAGACAGACAAAAGAAAAAGTAATTAATTTTCATGTCCAAGTCGTTTACTGTATTTTTGGTTTCCGTCATTGCAAATAAACTATCTTCCCACAACTACGCGGGTGAAAATGACATAATCGTCTCAACCGCTTCATTTCTCAAACAAAATATTCAATTTTTAAAGTCAAATTAAGTTTATAAACTTGAGAGGAACTGAACTAAGGTTAACAGATGTAACTAAGCCACGTCTCACAGTTAGAGGAACTGAACTAAGGTTAACAGATGTAACTAAGCCACGTCTCACAGTTAGAGGAAATGAACAAGGTTCACAGATGTAACTAATGCCACGTCTCACAGTTAGAGGAACTGAACTAAGGTTTACAGATGTAACTAAGCCACGTCTCACAGTTAGAGGAACTGAACTAAGGTTAACAGATGTAACTAATCCACGTCTCACAGTTAGAGGAACTGAACTAAGGCTTTACAGATGAACTAAGCCACGTCTCACAGTTAGAGAGACTGAACTAAGGTTTAACAGATGTAACTAAGCCACGTCTCACAGTTAGAGGAACTGAACTAAGGTTTACAGATGTAACTAAGCCACGTCTCACAGTTAGAGAATGAACTAAGGTTACAGATGTACTAAGCCACGTCTCACAGTTAGAGGAACTGAACTAAGGTTTACAGATGTAAACTAAGCCACGTCTCACAGTTAGAGAGACTGAACTAAGGTTAACAGATGTAACTAAGCCACGTCTCACAGTTAGAGGAACTGAACTAAGGTTTTAAAAGATGTAACTAAGCCACGTCTCACAGTTAGAGGAACTGAACTAAGGTTTAACAGATGTAACTAAGCCACATCTCACAGTTAGAGGAACTGAACTAAGGTTTACAGATGTAATAAGCCACGTCTCACAGTTGGGGGAACTGAACTAAGGTTACAGATGTAACTAAGTCACGTCTCACAGTTAGAGAGACTGAACTAAAGGCTATACAGATGTAACTAAGCCACGTCTCACAGTTAGAGGAACTGAACTAAGGTTTACAGATGTAACTAAGCCACGTCTCACAGTTAGAGGAACTGAACTAAGGTTACAGATGTAACTAAGCCACGTCTCACAGTTAGAGAACTGACTAAGGTTTACAGATGTAATAAGCACGTCTCACAGTTAGAGAGAACTAGGTTTACGATGTAATAAGCCAGTCTCACAGTTGAGAGATGAATAAGGTTAAAGATGTAACTAGCGTCTCCAGTGGACGCTAAGACAATGTATGGAGTTCCAGTTGAGGAACTGAACTAAGGTTTACAGATGTAACTAAGCCACGTCTCACAGTTAGAAAAAACCGTATCTGTAGCAATGAAGCCAACTCTAACACCCACGAGCTGTGCAGTAATCAATAAACATGATTAAAATCCCATTTCAACAAATAAACACATTCTACCATCGCAAACATAATATTTATATTTTGTAATTTTGTATAGGTTTATTCTGTTTACAATAAAGTAATGTTTTTAAATTAATAACGTTTCCTTTGTGTTGTGTTTATATTCGCCCCGAGAATTGTTCAAATATCCATGGCACGTAGTCTGGAAAAACATTTTGTAAACATTGCAAATTTGAGTTATTGTCGAATTAATAAAAAGAAGAGATTTTTTTTATTAAAATATCAAGAAGATTGGTTTTGAAGATTTAACCATTTCATAATTCAATTAAGGAGCCCACACCACACCACCGGGCTAACAAATAAAGGGGTTGGTCTCGTTTTAATTTGTTTGTTGAAAGGAATTCAAATAGTGGTTGGGAATACTGAGATTTTTTAAATTCTAAATGATTTAACACTATTCTTCCTAAGAAATATGATTTAATTTCCTCTAAAATTATACTTTTATCATCCCTACCAAATTATTCACAAACAATTGTTACTTTTCAAATAATTTTTTACAATCTAATAGTAATATATCTCAAATTTGCCCCCCTCTCTAAAACACAATGAACCAAATATTTACTATAGAACATTATTATTATTATATTATACTACTATAAAGCCACACGGCTGACTCACTCACTGACATTAATGTTTACCCACTTACAGATGAGATAGAAACTTGAAATTTGGACAAACTTATATCTTCTAGCCTGTAACCGACGGGAACATTTAAAAAGGTTAAAAATTCCGAAAAAATTCAAAATGGTGGAGCAACTTTAAAGTCGGTGCGGACCTTTCTTTGGGAAGGTGTCTTGTGACTAAACGATAAGACTTATTAAAAAACGGCTCTGGAATTACATTAGGTTACATCCACTCGCAAATAACATTCATTGGGGGTTTAGGGGTGGAGCCCCCAACGAGCAAAGTGAGTAATTACATAACAAGGTATGACGGTATGTGACGGTCTATTCGGGATATTTAAATAATGTATAAAAGTGGATTTCCCATCGGCTGTGAAATTGGACAGTTATAAAATTAAGTTATATAGTAATTTTATTTGAGGTACTTAACGTAACCCTTTCTGAACCGACTAATTATATCAGCTCACGACTTATAAACTAACTTAAATCTAGAACAAACACAACACCCACAACCCCCGTCATTAACTCATCACTGTGAAAAGGGTAAACCCACACTGGATTGGACAACACCTTAAGAGGAATTGTCATCTGATACGTCATAGAAGGCAAGGCTGATAGAAAGAGTAGCTTAGGGAGAGGGTTGATCCAATTCACAAGTTGTGATTAATACACGTCTTGTCAGAGGTGAAGGAAGGGTTTGGTAATCAGATAAATCTGTACCGGGACCGAAGATTGAACCCCGGACCCCAGCACAGAAGTCGGACAACTTAACTCTAAACCACCAGGTCACAAACGGGTATCAATACTAGCCCAGATGGGTATCGAGAATCATCCGAAACGGGTATTAAGGCGTTACCCAAATTAATGTTAAGACTTGGTTCGGATGGGTGTTATAAGACTTGTAGCAAGAAAGTAAAACTATATTATTGGATTTTATTCCCATACAAGAATTCGAGACCCATGTGTGGTACTTGGTCACGCCGATGTTTGATCGATTGAAACATCGACCTTGAGTCGTCTGTCTTGCCCAAACACGGGGCATAGACCTATGATAGAGTTGATTGAGTGAGATCATTGTTTCTCTAAAAGGGAAGGTAAAATTACATTCACTGTTTTTTTTAGCACCGTGTCTTACTACCCGTTCGGGTTATATGCTTAAGTACTAATTACGCTAATGGGTTAGGAATTGAGAAGGTTGAATTTAGAGCAAGTGATCCCGCTTTGCGTGTAGAGGGGAAAAATATTTAGGGAAAGCCACCCCCAGTTCATCCAGCGAGATTCAAACCTCAACCTCCCTGCAATCGGCAGTCTAGCTCAACACGACTAGCGCGTTAGCCGATAACACCACCGAGGCGGGTTACATTCACTGTTTCTAATATAATATGATTGGTGATTTATTAAACACAAAGCTGTTACAACGATGGCTCTATTTTCGTTGTATCTCTCCTACAAAACTTTGTACTCAAAACACAATTTCTTAGAACCATTCATATCCATCCAAAAGTTATTTATATTTTATTTTGTTTTAACATTAACCAATAAAACACCGAAATATATCTGAACACGACATTCAAAACTAAATTATTTTTACTCCAAGCCTAACACTCATTTCACCCACTTCATTGGCCGCGTGGTCTAACGCGCTACTCTCCAGTAGACTAGACTACTGATGACGGGGAGATCGAGGTTCGAATCTTAGTCCACCCATGCAAATGTGGGTACACTTCCTATAAATATAGCCTAAGTTTCCTCATTTCTAAAACCATTAAGGTAATTAGTGTATAAGCGTATAAACCGAACGGGTATTTTAATGCAGTGCTAAAAGAAAAGCCGTATCCATTTCCTCGGCCATCAACTATTCATCTCTGGAAAGGAGAACCCCAATAATTCTGGTCACGTTTACTTCCGTCTGAGCTAATGATTCTGCCATGAAGAACTCGCCTTGATGTATATTTTATATTATAATGTTCAACAAAATGGCTTAATTCAAGGATTAAGGGAGGAAAGGTTGTTTCTCGATGAAAGTGCATCCACATTAAAGTGAACAATGGGTGAGAAAACCACATACTACATGTATATAAAACCAACTTAATTATTTTCACTTAAGAGTCTTAAATTCAAGACTACAGCGAGACTGTCTATCGAGAACCTGACCCCTTATACTATGTGGCCGCTGGTGTGAAAGATAGATGAAGTTTTTTTTGTGTGCACCATGCATTACTATCTTTCCACATACCTACATTAATGTATTAAGAATGAGGAAGGTAAAATTTAAAGAGAAGGTACCCGCATTCACATACAACCATTTGAAGAAACACCCTTAGTTGGTTTACATTAAAAAAATCACATCTTACTACCCGTCCAGGCTATCCTCATCTAGTTATTTTAGTGGTGTAGAAATGCAGTAAGTAGATGTTAACAAGTATTTACAGGTGGGACACTATGACTTAATATTACTATACCTTCTTCGTTGGCCGCATTGTCTAAGGTGTAACTCTCGTATTAAACTAGACTAGAGATTGAGGTTAAAATACCGGTCGGGTGTCCTAAGAGGGATTTTTCCAAAATGGTTTTCAAATCTTCCTCCACGCAAGTGTAGGTACACTTAATCTAAATTTAAATCTTCCTTATCCCTAGCTAATTTATGTAATTAGTACATATACTTATAACCTGAACAGGTAGTAGTATGCGATGATAAAAACATTAAGGTGTAATGTATTTATGTAAGGATATTATTAAAACTCAAGTTATTGTGGCTTAAGCGAGATCGTGTCTATCTTCAGAGTCTGAAATTACAGATTACCCCAATAATATATAGCTTGCTCAGGGCCGGCCTTATGACTCCTGCATAAATATTAATCTGGCCGTTAAATACTTTTATCTGGTCGATAAGTTAAAAATGCATCTTATGACCGCCATATATAATTTATCTGCCAGAAAAAATGCATTTACCCATCACATTTTTATCGGGAAGTTTAAGTACCTGATAACTTTTATCTGGAAGTTAAAATGGTTGTTACTATAGTGACGCGTTGTTTTTAATGGTTTCGCCAATCAGAATCTGTTTTTAGGTTAAAATCTTGGTTCACGTGTTTAGTAAGCACAGGCCCGGGCTCTAACTATATAAAGTTAGAACATTTAGTTCACACTTTTTATAAATTGACAAGCTATTTTTTTAGAGTTATACATTATTTATAGAATAAATTATCAAAATGTGAGTACAATATATTAAATTTTGTAAACGCTGTACCCAACTATTGCCCACATTTTGGCAGACACAGAAATTAGTACTTGCAAGACATCTTAGCTTCTGCGCCCACGTGACACCATCTGTTTCCTCGCACTCGTTTAGCCGCCATTATTTAACAAATGTTGAGCGTTCTCACCACTCGCTAGGTTGTAGCGGTAGCAGCAGGGTTTATACGCATGCGCTCACCAGTATAAACAGTACCAAACTTGCGTGCTCTGAATAAAAATATATTTATCCTACAGATAGCTATCCGCAGATAATTTCAGTTCATAGGACACGTAAAAAATTAAAGTGGCTGATAACCTTTATCTGGTCGCTAACTTTATCCTCCCGGTGGTAATATTAATCCGGTAGTCATAAGACCTGTCCTTAATCCTTTTGTTAATGAGCATAATTTTTATGTTCTGACACCCAATAATTTAGTTTCAATAATCACCCAAATACAACGTATTTAATTTAATGTTCAATTTTTAGTTTAACTTGTTAGCTATCTTCTCTCTTCCATAGAAATAAAAAAAAACTGTCTATTATGAGCATTGCATGATATCTACCATATACAGAGGAATGTAATTCTAAAATTATCAGCCCCCGTGCACGAACATATGCACTTAGAACCACGAATTTTTAAAATATCTATTTGATTTCTTAAAATTAATTAAAAACAGAAAAAATAAAGAAGTAGTCTATTATTATTATTTAGCATCGCATCTTACTACCCGTTCGGGTTATACGCTTTAAGTACTAATTGCGATAATAGTAAGGTTGAATTAGAGGAAGTGAACGCGCATTTGCGTGGAGGGAGAGTGGAAAGCCATTTAGGAAATACCACCCCCAGTTCACCCGACCGAGATTCGAACCTCAATATCCCCATCCTCAGCAGTCAAGCTCAACATGACTAGCGCGTTAGCCAACTACGCCACCGAGGCGGGTATATATATGTCTATTAACACCACGAGATAAATTTAGCAATAAATTTCATTCAGTTGTGCATTGCAGGTTATTTATGCAAGGATATGTGCGCTTAAAGGCGGGATTGAAATTTCTTTAACTATATTCACTTTCTATCTTAGTTACCAATTTCACCTACTTAACCCTTTGTAACCCTTTTACCCTTTATAATCTTTATTAACTTTTTATACCTTTTTACTCTAACATATTTCCCCGGGGTTAAGCCGGGTAAATAAGGTAATAAGGTGTAAGAAGTGCAAATATATCAAATAGGATTAAAAGAGTAAAAAGTAAATCTAATCAAAAAGGGAAATAAGACTTAAAAGGAAAAAATTGCCAAAATTTAAAAAAAATATACAAATTGGGAAAATGTCAAAAAGGGCATAAAGGAAACAACAGAAAAATGGTAGAAATCAAAAAAGTAAATTTAATAAAAATAAAAAGAGTGGATAGTGATAAAAGGGGCAAAAGAGGTAAAAAGAGCAAAAATTTAAAAATGTAAAAAGTTAATGAAGTAAAAAGGGTGAACATAGTTTAAAGGGTATAGAGTGGAAACGAGGTATAAAGGGTTAAAAGGGTAAATGGGTTAAAAGTATATAAAGGGTCATAAGAGTAAACTGGATTTATGGGGTAAAAAAGTAAATGGGTAGATGCGTTAAAATGCTTAAATAATTGTGATTGGATTCAATTACAACTCTTTTTACCCTGACATAATACATTTTTGCCCTTTTTCCCTTTTAATTTTTTTAACACTTTTTACTTACCACTTACTTACCCCTTATACACTTAAAAATATCTGCTGATATTAACTCTTTTCTGCTCTTTGTCCTCATTTTGCACACTTTACACTTTTTTTTTTAACCTTTGGAGGTTGAGGTTAAAGTCCTGGTCGGGTGTATTGAGGTGTTTTCCTAATATATTCACGCAAATGCGGGTACACTTTATTCAAACCCAATCTACAACCTTACTACCCAATATGTGTTAATATACGTCCAGTCCAAACGGTCAGTAAAATAGGGGATCACCCTCAAACATAACTTTATAAAATATAGAAATTTATAAAAAAAAAAGCCAAATTTGTTCAAAGCTAATTATTTCATCTCATTTCATCTCACAACCACCCTACCATACACATTAGCTAAGTGCGTATAATCCAAACGGGTAGTAAGACGCGGTGCTAATAATAATAATAATAATAAATAATAATATAAGTGTTGGAGCTGTTGTCTGGGATTGTTCCTATGGCAACCCAACCCAAGGTTTCACCGGTAGTACGCGCAATATATTTCAGTGTCCGTTATTGTACATCTATGGAAATAGAGGTATGAACAATATCGATCAGCCATGGTGTCGTAAGGTCTAGTAGTTCCAAGAAGTCGAGTCATTACTCCTGGTCGCCGGAAACTTGAGTTCGCCTGCTCGCACGCAACACTTCTTACACGGCCATCACATTGGAACAACCACTAAACACTCCTCTTTAACAGTACGATCACAAGAGCTGGCTGGTATTTCCTTCCAATGCAACTGATTTTCAGAAACTTTCTATATGATATATTTGACAGAGGGATCTCTGTTCAAAGAAGACATTTTTATAATTAGTGTATTAAAAATTATCAAGCTATTTTAGATATCTCACAGTCCTTATATCCAAAACGTATAGTTGGTTTTCCAGCTATTGGGCCATATTTAACAGTTTTGAACGTTACTAACCCCCTTTGATTGTTATACTCGCTTCATTCGTTAGGGGCTCCACCCCCCAAACCCCAGTGAGTTTTCTTTGCAAGTGGATGTAAACTAATGTAATTCCAGAGCAGTTTTTAGATAGGTCTTACCGTTTAGCCACAAGAGACCTCCAAAGAAAGGTCCGCACCGACTTTAAAATTGCTCTGACATTTTGAATTTTTTTTCGTGGGTTAAAACTTTTTTAAAAAACTTTTTGGAACTTTATCTTTGGTTACAGACTAGAAGCTATAAGTTTGCCAAATTTCAAGTTTCTATCTCATCTAGAAGTGGGTACACATTAATGTCAGTGAGTGAATCAGCCGTGTGGCTTGATAGTGGTATAATAGCAAGTTGTCTGATTATTTGAACATATCGTGAAGTTTTAACACCTCTAATACCCATTACGTGGCGTGTGAAAACATTAAAGTTTATATTGCTAAACTTCATTTACCATGAATGGTATAGGTCCTACCATGACTGATTACAACATGACTCTGTCTTATAAGCTGCACCCTAATGTAATAGCTCAAGGTGATACTGCTACCTTTCAGGGTAAATATAGTGCGTAATTATAAAATAACAAAACCAAAACATAAATGATATACAACATAAGTAATATATTCTAATTGATGATTTCAATTTATTTATATTTCATGCATTTAATACATTCATTACATAGACATAGACTCATGTGATTATAAAAAATATCAGACAATTTAGCTTCATCTATGTAATGTTTTACATAACAAAATTATGTTTTTTTTATAAATTCTTTTACAGAAAAATAATGTATTCGTTAATGTATTTTTTTGTTCTTGAAATAAAACTTAATATAAAATACAATTAAACATAACAGGAATGTTCAGTGGTACCAAACTTTCTAAAAAAATAATTTTATGTGATATGCCAATGTTCTATAGGTTTAATTTCTACAATTAGTATATGAAACAGCCACTAGGGTACTGACACAATTAACAGGTCCGTTTATTTAACTTTAGATGAACCTTGACTGGCCACAGAATTAAAATAAGCAATTAATTAAATAATAAATATCTATCTCTCTTGAACTTAGACGGGCCATAACTTATTGTGTAATTGTAGTCCAATTAATTTCACTTGTAAGTAAGGTATAACTTTTGAAGATTCGAGGATTTGAATTTGGATTCGAGAATCAAAAGAAAATTTTGTATTTGGATTCTAGAAATATAGGATTAAACCCATCTCTGGTTTAAAAAAATTGGGTGTTAATATTTACATGTGCTCATATAGACAAGACGCCACAGGAGTTAACCAACATACAGTTGGTACAGGATGATTCAGAAGTAGCATCTAGCAATGTTTCAATGCTCTATCTAAACAAGTGAAATATTTCTTTGTTGCTCCTGTATTTAGTCTTCCATTGCGTATCTATTATTATTATTATTATTAGCACGGTCTTACTACCTTGGTTATACGCACTTACGCTATGTGTAATGTAGGGTGATTGTGAGATGAAATGAAGACCTACAGTTAACGTGAATCGAACCACGGTGGAGACCTGCATTCTCAATTCACAAGATGTCTTGTCAGAGGTGAGGAAGGTTGTAATCAGATAAATCTTTGCCGGACGAGATTGAACCCGGCGCCACATAGAGTCTGCACCTTACCCTAGCACCAGTCACCGAATTGCCGTATCGATTGATGAATTCTTCACCAGTGTAACTTTATCACGGCACGTATTCCTAGTGACTACGAAAGATAGCACATCTTCTGTGACTATGTCTAGGAAAATTACAAATCTGATAATTCGCTATTTCCACCTTCTGTCTAGGCTGACACGTAAAGCACAGGCGCAATTAACGCCATGGAATCCTTTTCTTCAAAACCAAATGGTTTTGTTTTATTCTAGCAGTCTACATTTTTTCTCCGCCTTCTAAGACATACAATGTGAAACATACGTCCAAAAGCGTAGTCGAAGTACTCAGCGTCTTCAATTTCTTCGGAAGGAAGAATTTATCTACTAAAAATAAAAACCCATGGACAAAATGAACGTAGGAAGGATATCTTTTTGGACTTGATCCGGTAAACGAGCAAAAATTTCTCATCGAAAAAATATCAATTAGTAGAAATTTTAACTTCGACAATGAATTTTTGATATGATCTGACTACGATTTTATATATTTAAAAAATGTATTACACTATTATATTCTTCTTTATCTCTCTCTTAGATTTATTTTGAGACCAATTTATTCTCCTCTTCTGGAGCCATTCTGGATGTCCGCTAAACAAAACGAGACTGATTCAGATTATGCAAATGGAACCGTTTTGACAGACAGATGGTTTGAGCTCTCTTTTTATGATCTATTCCTGTATTTTTATTGTTTGTGTATCCTTAACATTGTATTTACGTTTTTTATAATCAATGTATGTTTTTGTGAATGTCCCGTCCTAACAAACGCTCTCAAAGACGTTTGGACAACACTGTCATATTAAATTTAAATTATTATAATCAAAGTGAATGTCTTGCCTGCTTGAATAGTTATAAGTTAAAACGTTTTATTAAAATAGTCCGCCTTGAGCAGAGATATTACAATTAAGTCATGCATTTATCGTAAAAAGTTGGGAGCGAATAAAGTTTACTTTGAAGCGGTTTTTTGTTTCACATAAACTTATTCTACGCTCCTATAGTATTATTTTTTATAAAAAAAATCTCTCTCTCTTTTCTCTCTGTATATTTTTGTTAAAAAAATGTAATATATAGAAAATTTTCACTCGTTTGAATCGTGAACAGCGCTTATAGCATTCTCAAAACTCAAACGTTATTTTAATTAATTTCTAATAATAGTTCTTGAGCTTAAACATATATGAAAAGTATCTTTATTTTTCTCTACATAAAAGAGTTGTAAAAATACTGTGAAACTGAAAAAAAAATTGATATTAAAATTTAAACTAATATTGTACTTGTATGTGCCCTTTTTATGGTTGAGTGTGTAATTTTTTAGTCTTCCACAGATTATAAGTGGTTTTGCCAATTTTTTTTTCAAATGCTCTATTCTATCGGTGTATATAGTAAAAACGAAAAAAAAAAAAAATCTTGAATAAAGTTTTAAAAATACCCATTTTAATTATCTATGTATGAGTTTTGGTGATTTTTTTAAATAATGGATATTTATGTTAATTTTACTCAAATAATGGGGTTTGATGATCATTTTAGCCAATAGTAACACAATACAAATAGATAAGTTAAGTTATGTTGTCATTTTACCACTTAATTTTGAGGATAAGATATCTTAAAGTAATGTTTTGTGTACTCCAACTATCTTTTAACATTCTCAAAAATACAGTAAGTCCAGTTATGTTTCCATGTTGATACTTAATTTTGAGGGAATAGGTGACCTGGTGGTCTAGGGGTAAGGTGTCTGACTTCTGTGCTGGGGTCCGGGGTTCAAACCTCGGTCTCGGCACAGATTTATCTGATTGCCAAACCCTTCCTTCACCTCTGACAAGACGTGTATTAATCACAACTTGTGAATGTGTGGAATGCCTGGCCTCCACCGTGGTTCGGATCCCACGTTAAACTGTAGGTCCTCCATTTCATCTCACAATCACCCTACCATTACACATTAGCGTAAGTGCGTATAACGAGAACGGGTAGTAAGACGCGGTGCTAATAATAATAATTATTATTGAGAGGAAATTATATTTTAAATTACCATAATGTTTTGTGCACCACATCTATATTTTCACATTCTCTATCTCTATCTCACGATCTCACACATTCTTTCTCATACTCTCTCCCTTCTCTCTCCTCACACATACATATACACACACTCTCACTTTCTTTACCACACTTTCTCACACACTCACACTCTATCTTTCCTCTTCTCCCAGTATTAATCTCTCTAACACATACATATACTCTCACTATCACTCACTCACACTCACACTCATATCTAACACTCACACTCTTCATTGTCACACTCACTCACAACACACTCACTCAAACACACTCTCATATTCACTATCGCATTTCTATCACTCTCTCTATAAATACCTTATACATAATTTGATAAGCCCGTTTCCAGTAATAGAACTTACGAGGTAATGGCTGAACAGATTTTGACCGACGAACGCTCATTTTAAAAGTGAAAATGCTGTCCTAAGACTAAAACACGATTTTCATAACGAATTTTCCATCTTTTTCCTTCTGTGCTGATAGTAATATGCACAGTCATTATTTGTTTGTATCACCATGGAAACCATGATTTGTGTTAAAATATTTCTCTTTGGTTAAAAATAATAGCAGTTCAATTTCTACTTGAGTGACTTAGTACAACGAGGAGATAAAGAATATAGGACTACTTTTTGATTCAAATAAAACACCGAAAGTCAAATATATATGTAAAGTTAATAACCTTTGGTGAGTTAATTTTTAACTATAAAGTCGAGAGAGGGCTTATTATAATGATACATCTTTTACCAATAAAATGTTTCGAATACATTTCTGTGCAATAATCTTCAGCCATCGCTTCAACACTCCACTAGTGTGTATATATACATACATTCCTCCTAAATCCATCAGGTTTGAGTGTCCTCCACCCCTTTCTGACTCATCGCAACCCCCCTCCAGAAGATGAGGGAAGGAATGTCCACTCCTACCAACTGCATGTGAACAAACAATGCAGGACAAATTTCCCCCATACAGAGTTGACTGAGTGTGTGATAGCAGGCAGGTATCCTGACACGATCAATTCCTTCAGTTGTTAACTTGGTATATTCAGCACTCTTGCTTCACTCATGGTTAGCCACCAGTAGAAACACACATGCTAGCAAGCGTTATGTTAGTTTATGTAAGTCGTCGTTTTAAAATGTTTGACAAGATTAACATCAAATTTGGTACAAACAAACATCACGTATAAAGGTTATATTTGTTAAAAAAAATAATCCAACGTCATTTATGTCAATGTTTAGCAAGATCTTTACCCTATTTTGGATATCTGTATGTGTGTGTAAAGGGTTTGGGGGATAGAGACAGTAAATACTATACTCTACTATCCAGTGGTGGTGCGTGATATATTTATTTTTGGTGGAACCAGGTCAAAGCTTACCGGTAATTATATTTTCTCACCACGTGTTAACATTTTAATTAAATTCATTTTAAGTTTTCTTATTTTTTAAAAACCACTAGAATTACAAAATCACTAAACAAATCTACAAACAGAAAGAATAAAAATAATACATGTTTTAATTAAACTTACCAAGGTATGAGACTATTTCATTATTTGTACAAAAGTTGGGTCCGTCTGTTCTTATGACTGGCAAGCATATTGATGACTGTGGTTTTAAGTTTGGAAATTCAGAAATTTCTTCCTTAGGTATAGAACAATGAACAAACAGCCTGCGAATTTCAACCCGTTGTGTGGGGGTTGCAAGACAAAGAATAATAAAAAGGCAGATCACACCAGGGATCTGTATTTGACCTACAATCAAATATACCAAGCCCCAGTATCCAGACCTAGCTAGCTTAACTTTCAGTTAAATTGTATTCGACAATTGATGTTGAGCAAGTTTGGATTTTGCTTAGTGTAACGAGTGGTATGAAATTAACATTGGCCCGAAGGCAGTTTATTATAACTCAAAACTCAAAAGGTAAACAATACAATATTTAGTGATTGCTGACAATGCACAATAGTAGATAATCCAATAATATTTATCAGGAAGCAATATACGTACTTAAGTGTATGTATATATATATATATATATATAATATATATATATATAATATATATAATATTAAATGAAAGCGTTCAAAGCGCATTTAACTAAATTAGAAAGTATTCATCGTAAGGAAACATTACAGATCATATGTAAACAACATCGATTATTTCGAACTACACGCAAATTGGATTGTAAGCATAGATTAAACCTATCATTTACACCTTATGGCTAAGCCGTTCAAAATATATTTGTAAACATATGATATTAAGCTTGTATTAAAAACCCATACCTATAACATTTACGTATTTATAAAACATATCTTTTATTAAACAACTAGTAGAGTTCTGCTCGAAACTATACACCTGGATCTAATGTCTACTATAAACATTATTACTCTCATCTAATAACCCGTGAGGCTGGGGTAACTTAGACACGAAAATACTTGTTTCCTTTATAACCTATCTACTATGTTTACAATGAATTCCTAACTTACTAGAAACATCTAATGTATTTTCCATTAGCATTACACTTGAGAATATGATACCAAACATTATTAGATACGCTTGGGTTCACTACAACTGTAAGTGCGTGGCAAAATAATATTTGTGCAAGAGAGCGCACGAAGATTAAATTACAGTATTTTGACTTGTGAATAAATCATCCGAACTCGGATCAAAAAGGTTTAAGATCATAGTATCTAAAACAAATTCTAATTTCAAAAGAAATTTAATTTAGTAAAAAAATATATATATAAATGTCGAAACATAATCAAATTTAAGCCATACATTATTTAGAGTGAGTTTAGTAGTTGCCAAGTTTTCAAAATAAAAAAATTATTTATAAATAAGCCTTTTCCAAAATAACGATCACTTACATGTTGGTAAGTCCCTAATTCCTATTAGCGTCAAAGAGTAGAGTTCTATTTTGGGTACTATCTTATATTTCATTTTGAACAGCGGGGAAAAATGGTTGGGAGATATCACATGACCAATGAAGTCATAAGCTAGATATAGAGTGGTTCTCTCATTGACGCCTGCGCACAGCGTCGTGAGGATGACTATGAGGGGGTAGGAAGACCCAAGTGATAGCACTTCTCAACATTACACCCTATCCCTATCTTCAGATACTTCTATCCAGTCTACCTCGTTACACCCTATCCCTATCTTCAGATACTTCTATTCAATCCACCTCGTTACACCCTATCCTTACCTTTAGCTAGTTCTATCCAGTCAACCTCATTACAGCCTATCTATTTCAGACTCATTCTAATGTTAACCTCCATTCTGCGTCTAGGTCTTCCCGTTGGGTTTTCCAGTCATTACCCTAAACACGGTTCTATATTATTCCAATTATCTTCTGGACAAAATATCTTCCTAACCACCTTGTTTTAGAACACCCTGGATTGGTTTCCCTCGTGTGTGTTGCACAACCATATAGAACAACCGATTAAATTGTTTGGTTTATTCTGAGTTTCACATTCCTGGACAGCAGGTGGGATTTCAACACCTTACTGACCGAGTAATGACCTGCCTTTCCTGGACAGCAGGTGGGATTTCAACACCTTACTGACCTAGTAATGACCTGCCTTTCCTGGACAGCAGGTGGGATTTCAACACCTTACTGACCGAGTAATGACCTGCCTTTCCTGGACAGCAGGTGGGATTTCAAACACCTTACTGACCGAGTAATGACCTGCCTTTCCTGGACAGCAGGTGGGATTTCAACACCTTACTGACCGAGTAATGACCTGCCTTTCCTGGACAGCAGGTGGGATTTCAACACCTTACTGACCGAGTAATGACCTGCCTTTCCTGGACAGCAGGTGGGATTTCAACACCTTACTGACCGAGTAATGACCTGCCTTTCCTGGACAGCAGGTAGGATTTCAACACCTTACTGACAGAGTAATGACCTGCCTTTCCTGGACAGCAGGTGGGATTTCAACACCTTACTGACAGAGTAATGACCTGCCTTTCCTGGACAGCAGGTGGGATTTCAACACCTTACTGACCGAGTAATGACCTGCCTTTCCTGGACAGCAGGTGGGATTTCAACACCTTACTGACCGAGTAATGACCTGCCTTTCCTGGACAGCAGGTGGGATTTCAACACCTTACTGACAGAGTAATGACCTGCCTTTCCCAATGTGTTGTTTTCCTAATTTACACTCTGGATGTTCTCAAATATTTTTGCCTCACGGGATTCTGTTCCTATTTCGCAGATCTCAAGGAAGGCTGCTCCAATGGTAAGCGAGCTCTGGACGCTTTCAAACGAGTTGGGCCAATGGCCACTCACACTTTCATTTTAAAATATAAATGGTTCGGTGCACCACACAGACTTCCTATCGCTTTTATCTTAAAGTGGACATTTACTAAAAACTTGCAAGATTTGTGAATTTAAATAATGGGCCTATAAATCCATCTTCAAAGATATGAATTAAATAGTATAGGTATGTATATATAATTTGTTTATAGCTGCGAAAATATTGGTGGGATAAGATTAAATTTCAAATAAAATAATTTTATCTTTAATAGTACTACAATCTTTACATTTATAATTTATTTTGTATCTCAAATAGTTGCCATCTTGTTTATTATAATAAACAAAGTCCAGATATACAATTTAATCAAAATCATCAGAGCGAAGTTTGAGAAAATCTAGTTTTCTTTCTCTTTTTGCCCTTGAGTAGACTAACCTTTATTTTAGGGTTAGATATTTAATTCCAAAAGCCCCCCGGGGGGACCTCATGAGAATCAAGTTTTAACCCAATCGGTAAAATATATAGTTTCGGCTGTAGCCCCCGGTACAAACAGACGACATTACGAAAATAACTTTTTTGGTCTGAGGGTGTCATGAAACGTTGACATTTATCAAAATCTAGAGTTAGATTTTCTGGACGACCGCGAGGTTTTCGAGAGAAAGTAATCAGTTTAACCTGATGGAAAGGCGAGTCTCTGTAACGGCCATTTATTTCATCCAACTTATACTCTCTTTCATGCAATGGCAATAAAAAACTACCAACAAGACCAATATTATTTTCGTGACCAGAATAATTATTCTTCTCCTTCTGTGTTGGGAGTCCGGGGTTCAATACCTGGTCCCGGCACAGATTTATCTGATTACCAAACCCTTCCTTCACCTCTGACAAGACGTATATTAATCACAACTTGTAAATGTGTGGAGTGCCAGGCTTCCACCGTGGTTCGGATCCCAGGTTAAACTGTAGGTCCTCCATTTCATTTCACAATTACCCTACCATTACACATTAGTGTAAGTGCGTAAAACCAGAATGGGTAGTAAGACGCGGTGCTAATAATAATAATGATAATGATAATAATAAATAATAATGATAATAATAATAATGATAATAATTATTATTCTTTTCATGTTAGTGTTTTGAAACAAAAGGAAAGGTGATGGCTAGCAAATCATATTTCGGGGACGATAATTGTAAAAGCTTGGAGATTTATACCTTAAAAATATGTTTCATATAATTTGTGAATGCCAAGTATTTTATTAATTTGTGATAATAATTTTGAGAGTGGAATATTTAACACCCTATAAACGTTCCATCGCTTTACTGTGTGTTTTATGTGGTCAATTTAATTATCAGTTGATTAAGAAAAGTATCAGGTTTAAATGATAACAACAAAAAAGAGAGCTTTTTATGTGGTATTTTAGTTTAAGTTTGTGTTTGGCCAAATATAAATTCGATTAATTTTTACTCGTGTGCATGGTAACAAAACTTTTTGGCACGCAATAACCAAATTTTACTTACTCTTATCAGAATATATTACACTCGGACTGGCCTTATCATTTTGACTACAATGGTGGCGGACTGAGGGAAGAATGTAACCCCCCCCCCTATCTTTAGCTAAGATACCAGTGTAGACGAGAAGTAGAAAATAAACGCTACAACACAATCGCACAAAACTTCATATTGTATATTATATAACTTTGAAGAAAATTTTCAAAAATAGTTTTTTTTTGCACACAAAATTATAGACAACTTATTTAATGTTTTACAAACGAAAGTAAAACATTTAAAAATAAAAATGTGTTTGATATTCTTACAATAATTCATCTCAATGATTTTAAAGATGGCTTTAAAAAAAAAAAAAAAAAAACTCGTGTTAAAAATGTATACTCTAGCGTTGAACATTACTCCTACAATTGTTTGTATCTTTGAATTAGCTTGCTCAAAATTATAATATTTAAAACATTTCTAATATGATTTATAATACTCCTTGTTTAAGGCATTACTATTTTCCACCGTTTATGTTATCAAGAGAGTGTTCGTACTAATCCATTTTTTTTTTTACTTTTGCTACTTCATTTAATTCCTACTTCATCCTGGTACCAAATCACTTGGCAAGTAATTACTTCATTCAATCCTCCTTGTCTGAATTCCTTCATGTGCCACATTTTGAGTCTCATTAGACCGATTCTTTACCTATTGTCTCGGTTCACCGACAGGAATACCCTTTCAACACTCTTTCCCTTCTAACCCCCCTCCCGCCCCCCATTAGCGTCTCATCGCGTGGAAATATGACTCTATTAAGCTTCATTTGACTCAACCAAAGATCATTATTCATGAGTGCCTCATTCATTGATTGGCTGCTTAATGGGACATGGTAATATTAGAACATACTTTTTATTGGAAGAGCAGTATTTCACACATGTGATCCTCAATGCATGTGTTATCATACATGTAAGTGAGCTGAGGCGTGGACATGATCGGATGTATGAAATACAAACAAGACCTAATATGGTGATGTAATTCCCTCAACTAGATTTTGAATAAAATGTATTAGGAATCTGTTTTAGACGTATTTGTATATCAATAGATTATGATAATTCCAGATTATTTATCAACTGTTTGAATCTTATCTATACGATTTGATCGTGACATGAATTAAGAGAAATGAGAAATGGAAGCTGTGGTGAATATTGATGGTAACCTAGTTAACTTCTTGTTGGCAACAGACATAGAAAATAAGGAGAAAAACAGGGATTTTCTTGATGTCAGGGAAAACATGGAAATGTCAGGGAATTTAATTAAAAAAAAGGCAATATTAATACTTAGTTAACTATCCACCTTAACATTAAAACAAATGTGAAATATTTTATTTCTCTGTGTTAACAAACTGCACTGCCTATATAATAATATTCTAACATGATGGTTTTACGGGGTTTGTTTAGTAACACATTTACAAGGACACAAATAATAAATACTGGAAACATTACTCAAATTAATCTTTATCTTTAGTACCTGTCAGGATTTATTTAAAAAATATGTTAATTTATGAAATAAACAATAACATCCGCTCACCAAGATAAATAATTGTAAAAAAGATTAAACCTATTTTTTTAATTTATGGAAAACTGGGATATTTTAAAGAGTTTTATAATAAAAGTTTTTTTAGCCACCCTGACTTTAATCGATTGGAATATCTATTCAAAAAACTTTTTTCAAATTGTGTTATATTGTATTACAATCGTACGCTTTCGTCTAATGTAATGTAAGTATCTTGACAATATTATAAATTAGAAATATATGAAGCTAATTAAGTACATTTTTATTCTATCACTAGGAGTTGAAGTAGTAGTTAAATTAATTTTCATATAGAATCAATCAATCAATCATTGAATAATTATGTATAGTAGTATCAGACTCGTGTGCATGTTTTAAAATATCCCTTAGTGTATTCATGCTCTGTATTCATGATCTGTGGAAGTTTATACTAGGTGCAAACAATATGTCCAGAAATGTATTTATGATCTGTAGTAGTTTATACTAGGTGCAAACAATCTGTCCAGCAGTATATTTATGATCTGTGGTAGTTTATACTAGGTACAAACAATCGGTCGAGCAGTATATTTATGATCTGTGGTAGTTAATACTAGGTACAAACAATCGGTCGAGCAGTATATTTATGATCTGTGGTAGTTTATACTAGGTACAAACAATCTGTCCAGCAGTATATTTATGATCTTGGTAGTTTATACTAGGTACAAACAATCTGTCCAGCAGTATATTTATGATCTGTGGTAGTTTATACTAGGTACAAACAATCGACCGAGCAGTATATTTATGATCTGTGGTAGTTTATACTAGGTACAAACAATCGTCGAGCAGTATATTTATGATCTGTGGTAGTTTATACTAGGTACAAACAATCTGTCCAGCAGTATATTTATGATCTGTGGTAGTTTATACTAGGTACAAACAATTTGTCCAGCAGTATATTTATGATCTGTGGTAGTTTATACTAGGTACAAACAATCGGCCGAGCAGTTA
Organism: Timema cristinae; assembly: GCA_039000515.1. Lineage (NCBI taxonomy): Eukaryota > Metazoa > Arthropoda > Insecta > Phasmatodea > Timematidae > Timema > Timema cristinae. Next base: position 4,387,972 of record JBCFYV010000001.1, read on the forward strand.
TTATGATCTGTGGTAGTTAATACTAGTACAAACAATCTGTCAGCAGTATATTTATGATCTGTGGTAGTTAATACTAGGTACAACAATCTGTCCAAAATATTTATGATCTGGGTAGTTTATACTAGTTCAAACAATCTGTCCACAATGTATTCATTGTGTTTTATTTGGTATTTATATTTTTAACTTTACACTCGATGAAAACTATTAAAGATTATTTCCTAATCCACACAGTTATTGTATCTGAATGAAGTTGTTTGTTCACGTGATTAGTTTGTAGTGAAGCTGACAGCGTGAGCAAAGGAGAGGAGGGGAGGGAGGTTGCTTGTTGTTGGCGTCCCAACACCCGGCGTCACTCGTGGTGGAGAGTGTGGGGGAGGGTTGCGGAGGGCTGCACCCTCGCTATCCTCCCCCTCCCACGAGGGTGCGTAAAGCGTCTGATGAGGGCTGCCAACATGACACTTCAGTGATCCTGACATCGTCCACAGCCACTGCACTCGTGGGTTCGGTTAGTTAGTTCTTTCTGGTGAGCGTCGTTTGAGGTTGGCAGCTGTCACAGGACTCTGCTAGGTTGGCGGCAGTGGAGGGAAATCATTGTGACAGGAATAATTGCGTAAGTTTTATTCATAGGTTTTTTTAGTCGTTTAGGAAAATGTCACGAAACTAGTGTCACTGTTCTTTCCTGTTTTTTTTTTCTTTTCATTTTGAAATATCAAAGTTTAATATGTTGGTACTGCACTTGGTGGGCTTACCGATGAATTTCCTCCAATAAAATGGTATCCTCATCTGGCCCATTCCCATGGTGGTGTTTTGAGAAATGATGAAACAATAGCACTGTCTCAGCATGTTCATTAAAAAAACCATTATTATGTGTGTGTTCATATTATCAATCAGGCTCTCAAATAATGACTAATAAGTTATTAGCTGTGCTGTTCAAGGTCAAGAGCCCGTGTCAGGTCAATGTATAGACTAGTTTTGCACGAGCAACTTACCTGACTGATGTAGCCTCATAAATAAATCGTAGAACAAATAACTTGTTTTATTTGGTGAAGGAAGGATGTAAAAGTGAAACGTGGCTTATCATTATTTTGACTTTTACCTTTTTAATTTTGTTTAGTTTTTGAAAATATGCTAAGTATGACTAAAGTTTGACACATCGTAACTACTGTAATTTAATAGCATACTTATCGATTAATTTGCTATCCACGCAGAGAATGTAATGCTAATATATCATCGCTTGCTACTAGGGCTATCTCTGGACAGAGCACTGAACTATAAAGGGGTGGATGCAAGAAATGTCTAGGCCACACTCATATTTTATTCACACCCAGATAACTCCCAGAAATATTGTAGTCCCCATATCCACTTACCACCATTTCCCTTATTCTAATTGAATGACCTATAATCGAACTCATCCCATGTTATTATTACTAGCACCGCGTCTTACTACCCGTTCGGGTTATACGCACTTACGCTAATGTGTGATGGTAGGGTGATTGTGAGAAGAAATGGAGGACCTACAGTTTAACGTGGGATCCGAACCACGGTGGAGGCCTGGCATTACACACATTCACAAGTTGTGATTAATACACGTCTTGTCAGAGGTGAAGGAAGGGTTTGGCAATCAGATAAATCTGTACCGGGACCAAGAATTGAACCCCAGACCCCCAAGTACAGAGGTCTGACACCTTACCCCTAGACCACCAGGTCATCCCATCCCATCTTAAATTACTTGGTTTTACCAGCAGGTCAGCGTAGCATCAGGTTGCCCTAGTAAATGTTGTTTATGTGCAAAATTATGAAATATTTCACATGTCTTTCTAATGAAAAAAAAAAACAATTATTGTATTCTTGAACATTTTAAACCCCAATATTTTGATAAATATTAACTTTTCATGTGCGTTAGAACACAAAAATTTAGGTGTTACAGTTAATATTTTTATTTGTCTGTTATTTTGATGTTTTATGGTCATAACTAATTTTTGTTTTCTGAATTTTTATTCTAGCTTTAAAATTAAAGTTAGTTTGCTGAAAACTATTTTTTGTTTTGAAAATTTGAGATAATTGGAAATGCTTCCAACAATTTTGTTCAAATTGGATGTATGGGAAATTTTTGAAATTACAAATAACAGTAGAAAATTTTAACTTTGAAAAAAATCGTTAAACGGTAGTTTACTGAAGACTGGTATTATTTAAAATTCAAAAATCTCTAAGGGTATTAACTGTCAACAAATTATTTACGATTAAATTTTTTCAAAAATTGTTGTAACGATTTTGTTTAAGTTTGGTATCGGTTGAGTGTTATACATGATAAATTATAATGTATGTTCGTTTTTCTATAAAAAAAATGGTTTTAGGATTTATTATTGAAGACGTATCTAAATATACAACATATTTGGGGATTGCATGAGAAAGTATGCCTATATAATATGTTGTCATTACAGTTATTTTATCCAGCTTACCTTGCATAGTTCTACTATGGAACAGTTTATAAGCTACGGCCACAGTGTATTCTGTAAAGGTAAGACCCTTCAGGCTAAACGGAGTGTACCTAGTGTCAGACGCCAATAAGGAGCATGATATAGAACAGTAATTGTTTCATACAAATACTAATTAAAATAATTTACAATAATTGTAAATTATTTTAATTAGTTTTTTAAATGGCAAAGGTGAAAGGAGTGTTGTTAATTTTCTCATTTTACAAACACCAGATCCATTAATTTGGAGTAACACTTTTGAGCTTTGGACTGTTTTCAATGCCAAAGGTGAAAGGAGTGTTAATTTTCTCATTTTACAAACACCAGATCCATTAATTTGGAGTACCATATTGGAGCTTTGGACTGTTTTCAATGCCAAAGTCTTACAATAGCTCTGTACAGTTTTTTACTACAGAGAAAAAGTTTTGTACCTCCCACCCATTTTAAGAAATTAGCATATCAAAGTGATCAATCCAATTTAATGCTGTTGCACAACTTGTGAATTTTCCTATGGCGTATTTACGAGGCTGTATAATTTAAAAAAGAACATGAGTTTTTTATGCAAATCAATCAAGGCATTTTCCTGAAACGTGCTCTTGTCATATACTGATAACAACGGATTTGTTCACCCCTGTGTTCAAAACATAATCACCAACTTTAGTGTTAAAATTACTTGGATTCTCCTAAGGTCTCATTAATGCTGGGATTCTCCTAAAGTCTCATTAATGCTGGGTTCTCCTAAAGTCTCATTAATGCTGGGATTCTCCTAAAGTCTCATTAATGCTGGGATTCTCCTAAAGTCTCATTAGTGCTGGGATTCTCCTAAAGTCTCATTAATGCTGGATTCTCCTAATCTCATTGATGCTGGATTCTCCTAAAGTCTCATTGATGCTGGGATTTTCCTAAAGTCTCATTAATGCTGGGATTATCGCATTTTCCAATATGCTGCCTCCAAAATCGAGTTACGATCATTAACTTTGAAACCATAATTATAGTTACCGTTTCAAAAATTAATTATGCAATTAAATTTAAAAAATCTCACCAGCGTATCACATCTAAATATAGATATTTTATGATTACTAACCAATCAGAAGCGTTTGATTATTTGTTTTTGAGCTTAATATATTGTAAAAAAAATAAGATTATACATCCTTATAGACAGAGGGATGGACTGAAGATACTTTTAGGAAAAAATATTTTTGGTTAAATTTGAAATTATATAACTATATTATTACTAGTATTATTTTATAGGAATTGATATTTTATCTCTAAAGTGACACCTGCAGATCACATGGCTTGACGTATAAATATATTAACAATATTTGAGCAAATTCTTCAAAAGTGGTATTCAAATTTCAATTTCTCGTATCCCCATATATAATTTATCATTAAACTTTGCCCCCCCCCCTTTCCCCCTTATTCAAAGATGTTGGTGCATAATGCAAGTTATATATATATATAAATAATATATATAACATAAATTACATTCCAAGATAATGTACATAATAATAAGTTGTAATATCATACTATAATAATAATAATATTATAAAGAGGAAAGATTTGATTATTTGTTTTTTTGTTTGTAATGGATAAACTAAAAAACTACTGGACCGATTTTAAAAATTCTTTCACCAATATAAAGCTGCATTATCAGCGAGTAACATAAGCTATATTTTATTTTGAAAATTTAATTTATTCCTCATAAAAATGTCGATAGTATATTATATAGTCGTTGGAAAAAAAAAGTTGTTGAAGGGAAATTGGGGTTGTTGAAGGGGGCGGAGGGTAGGGGCGAGGAAAGAGGAATGAGATGAAAATAGGAGGGAGGATAAAAAGAGGGAGGGGGCTATACAGTGATGGTAGGACTGTATTTAAAAAAAATAAGTTAAAAAAAGTTTTGTTTTTATATTGACATGATGGATGATTTGAAGCTTTGTTTTACAGGATTCTTTACAATATTTTTTTACAGGGAAGGGGGCTAGTGAAATATATATATGTGTATGTAGATATATTTTTAGTTTTACGTACCCCTTAAGATGTGTCACGCACCCCTCGTTCGACATCACTATTATGTAACCATCAAAAGGTTTAATCCTACATGAATCTTACTGATAGTCCACGCACCTACACAGACTTTATTTTTAAATAGAGATAACGCCAACGAGTCACACTGGTCATGCTAATTTAGGAGAGAAACATAAAGTTATTTTCAAAGGAAATTAGCAAAATGAAAAAAAAATAGAAATGGAATTGAACCTAAAGAAAACTCCATAAAAAAAGTAAGTTATTTAAAAACAAACAACTTTATGAAAGAGTACTTTTTTAGTATTTTTTATTTTACTCAAAGTTTTCCCATCTATGTGGATTTCACATTTTCTGACAGCCTAGATGTGTTCCTTCTGTGAATGGACAGTACTTTCAACTACTCTCCAATCTTTACCACATTCTTTCTGTTGTCGCCGTCCCCTTGTAAGGTGTGTTGTCATGAACATTGGCTGAAAAACAAGGGGGGAGGGCACAGAGAAAAAGGGGGAAAGGCACCCGGCAAATCATTGAGCTACAAGTTTATTCAGATTACACATAAATCAAGTGTAGGAGGGTCTTATAATTCTCTGGAACATATTTCACTGTTATTAGCTTGTTAATTAATTACATGGTCTTATTAATGAAGCTCACCATATACTTGGATTGTTATGACGTCATCTAATAGCAAGTTTAATTTATTACTGTTGAGATTTTCGTCTAAAGGTTCAAGGGAATCTGCAGATAAATATCAATTATAACCATTTCATTTGAAATCTCCGTGGTCTAGGAATATTGTATGGTTAGGGTAGTTTACCCATATACAGTTACCATGCACCAACTATAATCTTTTGTAAATAATGGTTTATTTTATATTCCATGTCATTAAATTAGTTAGTTCTAGAATATTTCACCCGCCTCGGTGGCGTAGTTGGCTAACGCGCTAGTCGTGTTGAGCTTGACTGCTGAGGAAGGGGAGATCGAGGTTCGAATCTCAGCCGGGTGAACTGGGGGTGGTTTTTCCTAAATGGTTTTCCACTCTCCATCCACGCAAATTCGGGTTCACTTCCTCCAATTCACCCTCCCCAATTAGTACGTCTGGTACATAAAAAAAGCTGCACTTTTTGATTGGAATATGCCACTTTCTGTGGTCATAAATGAGGTCAAAAGAGACCTTTTCAGATAGG